>MU687544.1:12021-74977 GCA_026770625.1 Nicotiana glauca | reverse complement strand
GGGGGGGGGGCGAGAATTGATCCTGGCCGTTTGAGCAACAGAGATCAACAACCTGGATCGCTCACTTAAGTGGAACGACGTCGTTCTATCGAAGTAGTGACCGGACCGGTCTTTGGTAAATGGGTCGGGTTCGGTTGTTGGATACGGGCACAGATCTGTGACCGTTGGATATGGCTTGGGTGAATGGCTGAGATCTTTCGCCACTGAAACGACGTAGTTTGGCTCCTATACTACGTCATTTCACCATCCTGTGAGAGGAGCTGCCTGGACCGGGTATGGGCAGAAGTTTGGGCTTGGAATTGGGGTGGGATTTGGGCCTGGGTCAATTGGCCCAGTCCGATTTTCTTCTTTTTCTTTTATTTCCTAATTAATAAAACTGAAATTAAATTGTAAACCAAATTAAAAGTACTAATTAATTCCTAATAAAAATTATCACACACAGTTAAACACCAATTAAAAATAAAATCACACATTTTGGACATTAAATGCTAAAAATGCAAAGTACATTATTTTTGTAATTTTTTCATTTTGTAAAACAAACTTAATTACTCCTAATTGTAGAATTAAATCCTAAATGCAAACGTGATATATTTTTGTATTTTCTATTAATTTAACAAACAAACACGCACAAACAAATGCGAACAAATAAAAAAAAAGAAAAATAAAACACAACCCGCAAAATCATGAACAACACAAAACTATTTTATTTTGAATTTTTGGGAGCAGTTCTCGTAGGGCAAAAATTACGTGCTCACACGGTCTAGTTCTTCACTTTCATCATCTTCTTAGATTTTATGATTTACTCCACCTACAAGAGAGGATAAATAAAGTCATTACTCTTCAAGAGGATAAACTAAGCCATAGCTTGAAAGAAAAATAAGTAAATCACCCCACCATCATTGAAAATATAATTACCAAGAGTTCTATAATGAAAAACTTTTGGAAATTAACAAGCTGGATTAACAATTGTGCCTCCGTATCAAAATTAGGATCATTTAGCAAGTATCACCACACTCAACATAATAAAACTTCCAAGAACAAAACTCACTATAACCCAAACATTTCTCTTCTTAGAACCTGATTTTGAATCCACATAATTAACCATTTTCATAATCTGCACACCATTCAGAATGTCATTCTTCCTCATAGTACTACTTAGGTTAGAAGGATCAACGATTACTAACAAAAATAAAATTCTTTTTTTTGAGGAAAAAACAACAATAGTTGTGTACTGTAAATATAGGTTTTCTAAAAGACAATTGGATCACCTCCACAAGGCCATAAAGAGCAGCACAACAAATAAACTTAATGGCAACAACCAACAAGACAACAAGGCAAGCATAATTTTCTCTCTGTTACTAAATTAATCAACACTTAGAAAAGTACAAACACTTAGAAAATGCAACCTAGCAAGAGCTGCTTGGTCAACAAATAGCATCATCACCAAACTGTCATGCCCCAACCTCGGGAGGCGCGACCAGCACTCAATCAAGTGAACCTGACTGAGCAAGGCTAATCGAACACTTTCTACCCCAACTCAATATGAATACAGAACTCATGCCTTTGATTTATTTAGATGATAATACACGGTGTATACCACATAACTTATTCATTTCATATCATAAAAAAAATTTACCGTACATAAGCTAGCTTCAAGGAGTCTATTAAAGTTACAGCTTAAGGAGTTCGAAATCTTAGGATCACAATATATACATATAGTGGACTCCCCGAACCCCCGTACAAAACCCACACTAGTGTTCTTGGAGCCTCTAAGGATACAACAGATAAGCATGACTATGCTGGCAACAAGGCCCCGGCTATACCTCAAAAGTGAAAAGCTGTAATAACAAAAGATACACTATATAGCCCCATGGAAGAATAAGGGGCTCACCGAGACTTCGAGTAGATGAACGCTCCGCTACACACGGTCGGCACTGTCCGCTATGGAGCCACCTACAATCATAACATGAATGTAGCGACCCCGGCAAAAGGGACGTTAGTACATTTGAATTGTACTGGTATGTATAACTGTACACCATTTTACTAGAAAGAACTATCAAATCGATACAAGAAATTAATACGGGCAAAATCAAAGAAGCAATTCATATAATTCTTCATACAATTTCCACAACACAGATTAGGGCAATTCTATCACGTGTTCACCACTGTTCTCATCACCACCACGAGCGGAGTCCGGTCACGACCCGACCGGCTAGGTCACCTCATTGGAGGCATTACTTTCAATCAATATTTCATTTCCCTTATACGAAATTCAATATCAGCGCAGTACCACCATGTGTGAGGCATGATGTCCGATCACGACCCGATCGGCTAGGTCGCCTTTCCTAGGCATTACTCCATTCTCATCTGTCAATACCTCCAAATCTTTATTCCACACATATCATAACAATTCCTGGGCACTCATGGCCACCATCATCACATCGTTTTCCCTTTTCAATATTCATTTTACAAGTTGTGATCATAGACACGTATATCAAATATAGTTCAAGTTGCAATCACAGGTAAGTGGGCACGTAGCTAGCATGAATAATTCTTTGTTTCGATGTTGGCTTATAGCCCAAGTATTTCAACACATAGTTATACTTCTCATCATTCTCTAATTATCAAGATTTGTGCATTATTCACATTGAGGCACATTCTTCACGAATATGTATAGTTATATGCGATTCGATTAATGCGTAATGACAATCAATACTCTAGCCAATTTAACTCTTACCATACTTTCGCAATGACAACAGAGCTCAATTTTTAATAAAAAGGGGTTTTAGCCATACATACCTCAATAAAGTTATTCCTTACTTTTTTACAAATTTCTAGAACTCTTAGCGCTTCGATCTATTGAGCAAGAATTTCCAATTAAATCGAGAATTAGAGACAAAACTTAAGTTCTAGCTTGGTTCGAGCATATCATCAAACACTAAAGGTGAATTCTGATCTTAGCCCCTTTTGTGAGGAATTTCTATCATTTTATACCCCCCCCCCCCAACTGCATTCTTTTTAGTTTTCTACCTTCCAACATCCTATGGTTTGACATGCATGAAGAGAACATCATTATTATATTCTTGAATTAGTTTTCTACTGGCCCTATGTATCTAAGTGTAGAAATAGGAGCTATGGTTATGAATCTTGCCTCTTGGGTATGAGAATTTAGGTGTCTTCTCTTGATTTTCTTCAATGTTTTAGCAAGGATCAAAGATAATTTGATGGGTGATGCTTTCCCCTTTGATACCCTCTCTCTCTGTCTCTAAAAATCTTAGAAAACATGCTTAAAATGAGCTATAATGTCCCTTATATCGATGGGGAGGTCGGGTTAAAAAAAATAGAAAATTGGAGCCCCGAGTAAAATATGCGATCGCATAATGAACATGCGGTCCGCATAATGGACCACAAAATGCCTCCCAAAAACCATACGTTCTAACTTAGTCTGCGGTAATAATGCGGTCCGCATTCACATTCTGCGGTCGCAAAGTGCACCGCAGAACTGACACTCACAAAATTCAAAGGAGAAAATGCGATGACTATGCGGTCCGCATTTCGATTATGCAACCGCATTTCGACCGCATATCTGACTTCAATTTTGACCAACATTCTGCCTCACTCTGCGGTATATATGCGGTCCGCATTTCTATTATGCGACCGCATTCTGGATCGCATTTCTTGCATTTTTCTGGAAACTTATTCTTGACTTTTTAATGCATTATTCAATCCAAAAAGGTTCGCGCCCGGCGAGCTTGCTCGCCGCGAAGGATATTTACTAATTTCTAACACATGATCCTAACTTGGCACTACGGGATCCAGGTTTTTGAGTAGGGATTTCATGGGGCCTTAGACAAATAAGAAAAAGTAAGTCAAAAATTAATCTTCCAGCAATAGAGTACAACTCAAGAAACTAAGACAGCAAAAAAAAAAAGAAAAAAATAACCACCAAAGCTAATCAACTGTAATACGAAAACCTACAATACATACTACAACAAAGGAACTGAAATCATAAAGGTAGCTTCAATTACAAGATCAAAAGCAGACAAAGAACCTGCTTCAGCTTCAGGTCACGTTTGGATAAAATTCTAAAATATTTAGCATCTTCATCTGGTAAAATTAGCTAGTTGAAAAGTTGGACTTCGATTGAGTTGACCAGTTGTAACATTTCATACATAAGATACCCAACTGATACCTAATAAAATATGCATAACATATTAGTCATATATACAATAAAATATTGTAAGTTGATTTTTTAGTACCTCCACAAGATTTGGAAACATCATGACTGATTAAATGTAGAATCTGTGAGCTTTCTTTTTGTGTTTTCTTTTCAACCATATACAGGTTCAAATACACAGGAATGCACACATGAATATAGAGGGAGAAATTACAAAGGAAGGCAAGCATATACTGTCTGCATACCCACAGTCGAGGAGGTACTTTCAAAGGAAGCTAGATAGGATATGAAAAACAGTAGCACAAGAAGCTTTGCATATACAGATACTAGATGTCTGGTGCCCGTGCTATGCACGGGCATTTGCGTGACATAATTGTTTCTTTCATTTGTGCCCCTACAGATTACCACAAAAAAAAAATAAAAAAGATGAACACCAAGGAGATGTCTTCATAGAAAAATGCACTTATATCCAATTGCACAAAGAAAAGATTCAAGCCTAACAAAATTTCAAAAGATAGAGGGAGTTCCCTCTGGTTCTCTAGTGTCCATAACATATGAACTGATCCTAAAGAAAGTATTGAATTGTTCCTCTTAACAGGTAGTCTGGTCTTCATTTACTGTAGTATATTTCTATTCCAGTGGTAATAGCAGGTACCTCCACACGAAGGCAAAAAAATATTTGTCATGCAATAATCATGCAAAGATGTGGGTTAAAACCTAGAAAAGATGAGCCATAAATAAAAATTTACCTATACCTTAGTCCAAACCCCATGAAGAGATTGTTCATATATCAAAATTTACATATAGGATTCCTCCAACGTGAGGCACATACAATTTCAGAAAGTTGGGCCATCTCATCCATGTTTTATCATGGTGATCTCTACTCTAATTGGAGTAACTTGAAGTCTTTTTTCCAGGACCAAAAAGGTAGGTACCACACAAGAGAGTTGAAATAATAACTTACTTGTGTAAGATATCAAGAAGAATATAATAATCTATGTAGAAAGCACCCTAGAGGAAAGATTTCTAAAAAAACAATTCACATTTTGTGAGGTAGTACAATGACGAAATACTTAACTGGAAAAGAAAAATAGATCAAAGACATCAAACTATAAAGGAATGTCTCTCCATCTTTTTTAAAGGAAAAGTAAGTCAAACTCACCATAGTGTCTTCAAGAAGGAAATTAGTGATAGCTATTGCACACTAACCTTGAAAAGACACATAAGTAGGCAAGAACAAAGCTTACTTTAATGCCGGCTCTTTCTCGGACCTTTCGCATAGCGGGAGCTTAGTGCAACGGACTGCCCTTTTTTTACTTCAATTGAAACTTGCTCGTTTTACAACTGGTTGTAAGAAGGGGAAGGGAAATATGGTTGAGCTAAAGCATACGAAGATTGGTTGTGCGGGAAGGCGCAACTCGAAACACACAATTATATACAAAATGAAGAAGGGTAAATTATACGAATAATGCAAATAGATAAATCCCGATCATTTGTGTCAAGATTATTGACTTTAGTACTAAAAGATGACAACATTTTGGATTATTGTCTAATTTAGAGTCTTTACCTGAAAACTAAAATAGGAATGTCGTTTTGGATTATTGTTTTGAGCAATGGAAGAATATTAAAATTTCTATCTGTATCACCGTAATTTAGCACACTGCCATATAAGTAACAATTAATTAGTTATAATCTGCATGTTCAACCAAGGTTTAACCTTTCTAAAATGGCAGTACATCTTAAATGTAAATTAGTTACTATGCATGTTATGGTTCAATGTGGACTTGATATTTTGCAGACTTACATGTTGTATCGACCAACTATAAGTAAAGTTGGTCCTAATTGCATGAAAGACGCTTTCTGAACCTCCGGAAGGTTTAAATTGAAGCGCCTTTCATAGATCAATACCACTTTATAACACTTGTACTCAATTTAGAACCCTGCAAAGGAGAAAAGACTATTAAGTTCCAATATAATAATATATCTAAAAAGTTGAGTAACGAAACAGATCAAATACCATATTCCTAAATCGCGGCTCTTGTTCCACTACGGATGGATAGCACATATTAAGAATCACATCATAATTAGTTATATATTCCTTAACAATTTTGTTCTCTTCAAATATTGCATTATTGCATATATGTGAAATATTGTGTGAACTATCATAGGTATAATCGCCAAAGTCATAGTCGCTCATCATTGCTAGGCCTATTTCAATCATCTGTGAGACCAAAGTATTCATAAGTTATTGGAACATCACGATCAAGTCTCAGCTATGGATTCCTCTGACAAAGTAATAAAGTAGTTTAACAAGCTTTACAGTGAGAAAAAACTCTCTAGAATATGAAGAAAAGGAAATCAGCAAGGACGCAATATGAGGGGTATAATTTGCTTATTACAACTCCTTTGATGTTGAACTTTTATTATGTTGAATGCTCATTGCGGTCTAGAAGAACAGCTAAATGTGAAATGTAATACCCTGAACAAGAAAAGGCAAACGACATAGCGTGGGGGAATATTCCTGGCAAAAGAGAAAGGCATAAGAGAAATATCAGAAAAGAGCCACAAATTTTCTTTGATGACAGAAAAAATAAAAAACACCGGCCTTCTTTCCTAGATGGTAACCACAAATCCTGCTAAGCATAGTCCTAATACTAAACCTTAAGTTGGAGGGACCAGTTAAAGGATAGCTAAATGAAAATAATAAGAGGTCGAGCACCTAAGTCGAACAACACGTTTCCGCAGTACCCATCTGGATAAGGCACTAACATTTTTAAAACCAAAACCTATAATTCTTTTCAACGATTCAGCAAACATTACAAAAATATACAATATTCATACCCTTGATAGTTCAAAATCAGAACACAACGAAAATCTAAATAAAAATAAGTAATGGATGAGCACCTAAATCGAGCAACATATTTTTATAGTACACCTCTGACTAAGGTTCTATCATTCCTCAAGGATAAAAAAACGATTAAAAAATATATAATCTTTATAGTTTTGATAGGTCGAAATCACAATACAAGATAAGGAATGAAGAAGAATTCTTATAAGAACATTGTCATAACATAACTGCACATCTTAAATGTCAGTAACATGCATAAATATCTCACAGTTCCCTTGATATGAATGCCGGAAATTTCTTCAACCATTCTGTCATTAATATATGCATATCAATTGCTGCAAGAAAAAGGAAGGCTAAGCTTCAGCTATTTGTTAGGATTAAATACAACTAATGCTTGATCATGACATCTTTGTCATTTTTTTCTTTTACCACTTTTTTGCAGCACCACTAAGAGATCTATGCTACAGAGGACAAAGGAGATGAAGTGGTAAATTCATTCTCTTTAATACTATTATTCTAAACATATTATTATAATCAACTCTTTCATATACTTTAGAGCATACCTTTATTCCAAGATTCTGAATTTTTTTAAAGACCTCGACTGATACACATTGATATGCTAGATGTTGCAAGCCTTTTCGTTGTCATTCTTACACATCGAGGGATAGAGTGAGTGAAAATTCTCAAAAGACCAGTTTTTTCAGTTGCCAAGGAGCAATATAATTTGAAATGTTTGTATTATGCACTTGAGAATATCTTAAAATCTAGTAATAGAAGAAAAATAGTATTTTCTAATCTTTATCTAAGAAGATTAGTCAAATAGACGTTTCTTACGATCAAGTTAGATCATAACGTTCTTCACTTTCATGTTTGGATAATATAATTTTTTACTTATCAATGTACTATCCTTGCCCTTACCCTGAGTTATCTTATCTTGAATTGAATTGCTGGTAAGTTTTAATAATGACCTTAAACTTTTACCAACACAATTTTATAATCTATGATTGATCAACTTTTGTTGAACGCTCGAGGCTTCTCCCTCCTTCGTTGTTTCTCCAACTAAAGTGGACCTTTTGATAATTAAGTTTTCCCCCTAAAATCATTAACCTTTGATCTATTTACACTTTCATAGACAATTTATTGCCTTTTTATCATTAGTTTTGGATCTGGATTTTAGGTCCTGTAGAGAGTAATTATGATATCTCTTTATTAAAACACTCTAACAAGTATGTTTTGGTTTCTAATGCTTACCCCAAATTCGGAGATAGGGAAATATATACAACAGGCACAACCTAATTCAAACATGCTATATGTGAAAGTTAACATAAACTAAATCAAGTATGTTTTGGGTTCTAATGCTTACCCCAAATTCGGAGATAGGAATCCCTTGTTGAGCGCGTAGTAAATGTGCTTGTCTTCTATCTAACCACCACAGTAAGAAATTAAAAAATTATGTAAAGAAGTAATACTGACGCCAATGGAATACTAGAATAGTCATCAATTTGACATTCATCTGATTACATAAATCTATTAGTTCAAATATGAGCTCATACTACTTATGAGGTACTAATCAGTCATCAAAAAGAATTGGAAAAGTTCCAATATAAGCTCATACTTCTGACATTTTAAAATATTGTAGCTAATTAAAGACAACATGGGAACTTGAATGTAACTTCCAAAAAAAAAAAAGAACGCTAGCAGCATAGCTGCAAAAGTAAAACATTCGAACAATGTACGGTGAAGGAAGAAGATTAATGCATTAAATGGTTAAGGAAAGTGAGAATGCAAGTCAAGATAGAGCAAAAGTAAGGACAGAAAAAGATTTAAGAACTTTATTCAAAACAAGTACTTTCTTTGCTTGTTTGAGAGTTTTCAGTATCTTGGAAAACATAACAACAGAAAAAAGCCTCCAAGGACTAGAAATACAAACAGGCTGCAGAACAAACATAGGAAACAATTCACAAAAAATCCCTAATTCAACTGAAAAAGCCATAAGAAAACCCAAAAATAAGACCAGATTTCTCGATTAAGAACCAGAAAGTGCAATGAGAACAAAAAAATGTATCACCTTAGTATTTGGGTCTTCAAAATTATTTCTCCGATCTTCGTTTGTAACCTTTGCACAACAAGTTGACCTAAGCCCTTCAAAGGATACAAACCCTTTGCACAAAATCTTAGCTTCTCCGATTCATTCTGCACTTAATCAAACTAAACCTCAGAAAACTCTAAATTAAAAGATGACTGAGGGGTTTTTAGGGCATTAGAGAGAGAGATGGGGGTATTGGAGTTTTTAGAGAGAGGGAGATGGGGGAATCAGCGATTTTGATGAGGAAGGAGAAGATTCTTGTAGAAGAAGAAGGTTTTCTAGTGAAGAAGAAGGTTGTGGCATTGGGGATATCGCGTCGTTGGGTATACACAGAAGTATAACACAAATGTTTTGTTATTTAATATTTAGGTTATTAAAATTATTAAAAAACTAAATAAATAGGGGATATTTGGCGGGTTAACAAAAATTTTAGGGGGAAATAAAGAGGGAAACAAATAACCGTTCCAATAGATATTTTTACTAAAGATGCGTTCCAGTAGATTGTTTTATTGGGACAGTTTATATGACCGTTGCTTTAGATAAATCTATGGCAACGGTTATTTTACTATTGCAACGATTTTATAGTTAAAGTGTGCTAGTATCACTTAGATGCTACTGTAACGGTTGTAACCATTACCATACATGATCTATGGCAACGGTTCTTGAACCATTGCTAAAATTACTGTTCCCATAGACCCATTTTCTGGTAGTGAGGTTGAGGGCTCATATTCTTAGCTTTTCTCTCAAGGAGAAGTGGCTACTCCCCTCCGTGTCGAGGAGTACATCCCAGGATCCTTTGTGATGACCTCCGATTTTAGGGTTGAGAGACCTTCCTCTAAATGAGGGCGCCGCGAGCCTATAGCTCAATATATCAGCTCTATAATGGACATTGAAAGAGTGAGGGCCGATTGTTGCTGGGGGAATACCATACTCGTGGATATTCCCGTGCGGGAGGAAGATATTACGGCTTATAGAACTGACTTTCTGAGTGTGTATACCTACCCATTCACCTTGGGGCCGGTGGGGCCATCCTCGCCCCAGATCGACCATGTGATTATCGACTTCTATCAGAGTTATCAGGTAACTCTAGCTCAAGTTCATCCTTCGTTCTGGCGTATGGTTCATATGATCAGGCATTACTCGATCATGATAGAGGGAATGCCCTTTAACCTGAACCATCTGATTCGGATGTATAGTCCACGTCTTCTTCATGGTGGCTTAATCAAGCTTCATTATCGAGCCCCGAGATCCCTTTTTGCTTTCACCGATGAGTTCAGGGATGACGGGTGGTTAAGCCACTTCGTTCAAGTGAGGACGTCTGACCTGATCCCAGTGGAAAAGATATCGTTTCCTGAGAAGTGGAATGCCGGGCGTTAGTAAACGTAGTGTCTTTGCCCCTTCTTATCAATTTCTACCTATACATCTAACTCTACTTTTCTTGTATTTTCAGCCGTAGCGATCTAACCTAGCGCAGTGTCGGATCTCCAGGGTTGGGTTGGTCGTTTGTACTCAGTCTACCTGTATATCAATCGAGCATCAGGAGTTTATCCTGAGCTTGGTGGGAAGCCAAAGACGATGGTGAGCCTCGAGCCTCGATATGTCTGAGCATTTTGACGTAGTTTTCTATTAGTAGCTTTCTCCATCCTGTACATTTAACCTCTGCATCTATGTAGGTCTGGGAGAAATCCCACTGATGAGGGAGGCACCATCCGTTGGAGGGGACTTTCAGGTGCTTGGCGAGGAGAAGAAAAGGCAGGAGAGTCTATCCGTTGGGCCACCAGATCCCAAGAGGGTCAAGGGATAATTCCAAGGTTGAGCCAATGGTTCCGACCTCCACGGCGACGGGAAATCCCTGTGCTGAAGGTGAGGGATAAAGCAGCTTCTCGACACCCCCCGAAGAGTATTTGAGCTCGATTAATCCTCGAGCTGTGGGGATGGATGCTTCTAGATAGGAGTTTGATGCTGGCGTGGTCCAATTTTATGGTGGTGAGGCGATAGATAGGGTATCGATGACTGCCCTCGAATTGGCAGGTGGTCGGAGTTCTTCTCGAGCTGGGACGCCCTTGGCAGGTAGTTCGGAGGGGCCTTGATCAGGGACCAGGGTGAACAAGGGACGGAGATTTTGACTGACCCGGTTAGCCCATTGATTGTTTTCGATTCTCCTCACGGGGAGATCCTTCCATCTTACAAAGTGCTAGACGGGCCTTGCAAGGAGCCTTTTGCGGCAGGAGCACTGATCAATGGAGGAGATGCACTCGAGAGGCCGGCGATCACTCTTGAGGGTAGTTTCGAGGTCAATGCTTCATTCATTTTTTGGTGAGATGGGCAAACTTTGTGAGCGGGTAACTTCTGCTAGCTTTGTCCACTACTTTGGACTACTCTGGCTTCATTCTCCTAACCCTTTTTTTAAAAATGATATCATGCCAAAGTGCTTTATGACTAGGCTCTCGCCCAGTATCAAGATGTGGCGAGCCGCCGCGAACGCGAGAAAGCCTATTTTATTGAGCAAGTTATTCATCCCCTGTTTTTACTATCATTTGAGCCCTTGTGATATTCCATCGTTTTTAACTCCTCAGACCTCACTTTGCGCAGTTTGAGATGGAGAACGCCTTGCTAAGAGGGGAGCTTTGGGCCAGGGATGCTAAAATCTCCAAGCTTAGTCGGCACGCGTGCGAGGTGGCTTCCAAGAGGGACATCCTTAGGGGGAGATTTACCTTGATCGAGTGTCAGTTCCAGGATGCGAAGGAGGATAGTGGCAAGTATAAGAGCCTCGATTCCGAGCTAGTGGTTGCATTGGTTAGGATCAAAGATGAGGCCGAGGCGCTTGTATCTTTGCATGGGGGAGGAGAATTCATCTCAAATTCTTGCATTCAGAGGACATTTGAGGAAGTTGTACTGATTTTACCTCGAGCCATGGATCGTGCCTGGCCGGGTTCCCGAAGGCCGACCATTGAGGGAGCATTGTAAGGCAGCTCGAGTGGTGTTAAAAATGGGGTGGATCCTGTTGATACCCAATTTTTCCCTATGTATTTTAGTATACAAAATACATTCAAAATAGAATGTACATGCATATATAAGCATGCCCAAGTATTTTTATATTTTACATAATTTTTAAAGATTTTCAAAATCAATTTATTATCTATTTTAGCAGTATAAAATCCAATAATTATTATCAAAGATTATCATTTTGGTGAATTACCTATTTTATTCTCATATTTACACCAAAATATAGCTATGGTGATTTTTGTATATTTTTTACACATTTATTTGGTATTTAAAAGACTAAATTACATCTAATTGCAGTTGTAGCCTACTTTAAGATCAATAGCATTTTATAATTGTAAAATTAGGTCCAATATTTTTAAATTAATATTTATACACTATTAATTATTCCATATTTTTAATTTTCTTTTAAAATCATCTTCAATATTTTTTATAAATAAAAGGGTAAAATTGGCTATTTAACATTTAGCCTTAGTTCATTTCAATTACAGCCCCATTTCATTTCAATTGTCGCCCTTAAACCGACCCAGTCTACCCTAATTAAATCTGCCCAATTCAAATTTTAACCCAGCCCCGAACCGATGTTTAAAACCCGCCTGGTTTCCATTAATTGATCCAGGTCGTTGATCATTTTGATCAATGGCCACAAATCCCCCTTACCATTTTTAACCCCAAAGACCTACCCTAATCCCTCATTCTCACCTGGACCGCCGCCTTTGAATTCCAAACCCTCTCAAATCCTCTCAAAAACTCTCCGAAACCCTAGTCTCCTCCTACCCCCTTTTCAACCGACGGTCACCGGAATCCATGACTTCTCAAGCCGTGGATAGTTGTTACTCACCTATCTTCACCAGTAAGCCATGGTTATTCGTAGCTTCGAGGCCTGACCTCGACGATTCCCTCTCTGATCTTCTCAGACCTTTGATTTCATGGCTCCTCCGGCCATTCTCCGGCATATTCAAGATTCAGGAGCCTGATTCTTGATCTCTCCGACTCAAGATCGGACCTGTTTCCAAGCCTTTCTCATTTTTAGGGTTTCTCCTTAATCCTAAGCTATTCGAGGTTCTTTCACCGTCATTTGCTTAGATCTATACTGTATCTATGTTTTTCTTTCCATCTAAAGTGTTTTCCCCAAAAGTTTCTTATCAAAATTGTTTTTCTCCGATTTTAGGGTTTCTGAAAGGTTTTTTGGAAAAAATCTTTCTGATTTTTCTTCTTCTTTGCTTTATGTGTGTCTGTCCATACCCTGATCGTGTGATTTCTATTTATTACACATGTACTGTATTCTACATTCTCTTTTCCACTATGCATGTTACTCTTGTTAATCTTTGCTATGTTTTCTTTACTCTTTTACTATATGTGTTTACATTAAGTTATTTGATTTTTGTTTACTGGACTCTGTTCATGTTCTTACATACTTCATCTACTTGTGTTAAAGTTTGTATTATCTCCTTCTTTTGAACTTGTTTAGGTTCCGAGTTTTCTCAAATATGTTCCTCATAATTTTTCTTCCTTTGTCGTTCAAACATGCTATCATATCTGTTTTGTTCAGACTCTGAAACAAATGGCTTGCTTTCTTACCTCCGTGTATGATTCAATTTTGACACCCTAGGATTTGGGGATTTCCTTTGACGATTTTGATTTTGTGTTCTTGTTTGGGTTCCACTTTGGGACCCTGGACTCTCAGACTCACTATCAGTCTACAAATTGAACCTGTATCTCTTTGCTTATGATTCTGAACTTCTCTTTGATTAAACTCTCTTTTAAATAATTTGACAATTTCTTCTTGGTTCACATAGTTGTGTGCTTTATATATGAGAATTGTTCTTTCAAAAACGTTTTGCCAACTACTAATTGATTTAGAATTCCTTTAATGGTGTTCAGTTGATTGTTACCGATTTTCCCTAATTGAACCTTTATTTACCCTTTTCTTGACTTGATTCATTCGAGTAAAAGCATGTAATTTTGATTTTACTGGTTGATTCCCTTTCCTTTTTTTTACAAATCTTGTACTATTGGTTTGTTGCCTTAAATAGCTTCTATGTACTTACCCTTTATTATACTGCTAGGAAAATATTTTTTCAAATCCCTTTCCTTAATTGTTTTACCTGTTTGAAATCAGAATCCTTTAACTAAAGGGAGACTGATTACATTGTTATTTCTTTACCTTTTTCTTACGTATTTGCTGCACTATAAAAAGGGCGACCCTTTTGCATTGAAACAAATTTTATAAACTTTACAACTTTAGAACTTTGAATTTATGAATCCTAAGTTCAATACTCATACTCTCACACGCATACTCTCAATCACAATACTCTTTCAAATTCTCTGCTCTCTTCTAAGTCTTTTTGTACTACTCTGCTTGCAACTTGGCTTTTCAATACTGCTGTTTTACTTATTTGTTTTCCCTGAAGCTGGTATGTCTTAATTTTGATTTCAGCTTTCTTCCCTATGTGTTTACTTTACAGTTGCCATATTCCTGTCTACTTTGCTGCTCATGTTCTCTATTAAACATGTTACTTTCTTTTATGTTTACTGTTTCTTATAAAATCCCTATACCCCCATTCCCTTCTATGTGCTGAGTTAAAGTTCATGGCCTGACAATATCCAAATTAATGCCCAGGTTTGAGCCTGACCTATAATGGGTCCTAACTCCCAAATTTAGCTAACAGACTAGTTAGGGATATGCCAGCATACTAATTGCTGGGCATGACCACTAGCCTGCCATGGCCTTCCCTAACTCCCCTCTATGCACTTACACTTACTCTTAGACTATAAGTTCTGCCCCCCTCCTACGAGCCTTGCCTTGGGAACCTTGGCTTCCCTCTGAACTTAGACATTTGAGGGTTGGCCCTTCCACACTGCACTGTAATCTAATCCTACAAATGTATTTGCGTGTAAGCACTGCCTGGGGTTCATGAAGCCCCTTGGAACTTTGACACACCTAAAAGATGAGAAAGGCTTTTGGAAATCTGATCTTTGAAAGTTTGTTTATTTCATGTTTCAGACTAGGAGTTGGAATTTTTATTTTTGATGTAATTTACTTTTCTGGATTCATTCAAGTTTTAATAACCTTGTAATAGCTTATGGGGTGTATTGTAAAAATGGGAGAGGGTTTCTCGTGTTATGCATATGGGGTAGATATTATGATTAAGTTCTTTATTTCTGCACTCGCAACATTTCTTGTTTATGTATCTGCACATATAGATCCTGCCTATAAGTCATTTCCTTACTGCATATAGAGATCCTGCCTATAGGTTTTCATAAAGAAATCCTGCCTATAGTTTGTTTCATTACTGCATATAGAAATCCTGCCTATAGTTTGTAGAGATCTTGCCTATAGTTTGTTTCATTACTGCGTTAGAAATCCTACCTATAAGTTACGCATTTCATTAGAGACCATGCCTATAAGTTTCTGCATTTCAGCATATAGAAGCCATGCCTATAAGTTTTTGCACTTCTGCATATGCATAGGTCATTAGGCCAAACAATCTGTAAGTTATAGAATAACCAAGTGCATCCTAGATACCATGCTTATAGGACTCCTGCATTTACATAACAGTTTCAAAATCAGTAACGTTTAGAATTCATGCCTATAGGAGCAATCGTTTAAATCTGACTCGTTCAGTAATAATGTCGTTTAACATCCGTAGAACTGGTTTATTTCTAATAATCATTAATCCTTCCTTAAAATCAGTATGCTTTACCTTGTTAGACATCATTCCTATAGGTCTCACCTAGGCAAACCAGTAGGTAATTAACTAACTATACCAGTCTTTAATAATTACAACCAGCAGGCATGCGTAATTTGGACTTCTTATCTGAAAATATGTGATAAATCAGCCACCCCTTTAACGTTTAAGTTTAATTAAAGACCTAACTAGTACCTGTAGGTCATGCTAAACAATTTTTTTCTTTGAATGAGGAGGCCTATTTGAGCCTTTAACTGTTATGTGTTTTCCCTTTTTAACTGTCATGTGTTATGTTTGTCCCACTAGATTTTTGTCCTTTTAAAATTTTAAAAACCCAATATCCCTTTCCTTTAGGATTAGTAGTCCCAACTACCTCCGGGACTGATAGTATTGGGGTGGGTAGTAGCAGGCAATAAGTAACGAGACCATTCCGCGATGTAGTACCTTAACGAGGTGGGAAAGGGTAGACATGGATATGATGGCCACGCGATAACACCACGTGTATAAATGGTTACCGGGTGTTGCGTGGGGTGATCCATTTTATTTATAAACATAGGACTCCTCCCTCTTTATTTGTTTACTTCTTTTTTTTTTAGAATTTTTAAAATTGTCAATTTTTAGTTCTTTTAAACCCCGTCTTTCACTTTAATCATTTAAAATCTCTTTTAGTTAATTAATTTCCAGTACTGTTTTCTTTTCCAAATTTCTGCCCATTTCATTCCTTTGTTTGATTATTTTTACGAATTATTTGACCCCCATTTGTCTGCACTTGCATATTCTTTAAATAATTATGAAATCACCTATTCCCTAGCTTCAGCATGTTTATCTGACTTTTACACTTCCCTTCATTAGCAATCATTATGCGAAAGCTGTCTTGTATGTTTATTTGTTGTTTATATTTAAAGTCACAATTGTAGCATGGCCGGGAACCACACTAGTGGATCTTGGGGGGTGCCTAACACCTTCTCCCGAGATAATTTCAAGCTCTTACCCAAACTCTGGTTCTTCAACTCAAACCCCTCTTAGTGTCCTAATGCACTTTAATCATTAGGTGGCGACTCTTCAATTCAAAATCCAATTCCCAAAAGGGAATGAGTTGTCCTCCCAAATGTCGTAAACCCGATTTCTCTTAAGAAAAAGGGGGCATCGATAGCATGACGACTCTGCTGGAGATATTCTTTAGGCCTCTACCATGTCATGTTACTTGTGACTTTACTACCTTTTTATTGCCTTTATTTAATCTCTTTTCTACTACGAAACTGACTTGGCTCTTTGTTTCTTTTCTTTAATGCTTCCTTTTACCGCTTTCCTTCAATACTGTTGTAATTATGAGCAGTTGTTGTAATCATTACTTTATGATTGTGCAATTACGTGACAACTTGTTTCTTTCTTGTGAACTGCATATTCAACATCATATTCCACTCGTGCCAAACAAAATACCATAGCAACGCTTATATTGAGTGGTTTCACCCATCTGATATTATCGCCCCCTAAATTTGGCAAAGGCGTATTTGCGGTAAAATTAGTCGATCAGCGGTTCAGTCGACGGTTCCGTGCCTTTCCCTCTTGAGTTGTCTGCTCAAGGGTATCGGTCTAGCACCCCATAGAAACTTTACTCTGTTCAGTTGTGCATGCATCACTATCAAACCTAGCTGAGTCGGTTATGCTGTCCACATAAGGACTCTTTAAGATAGCCTTGTCCAAATTCCACTGGGTTTCCTTGGAACCTAAACGGACATTACCACGTCTGTGCATTTATTTGGAGAACTAAATGCTGCTTATGCCAATTATTGATATTTAAATAAGTCGAGTTTTAGGTCGCCAGTTCGAGTCCCACCAAGGCCACTGGGGGCATTACAAACCGGCCGCGTCTCCAGGGCCCCGTGGAACTAATCGTGCACCCGCATTGAAACAACGGGCTCCGGTGGGTACAGCTAGTCGGGTTCGCAAAGAGAGTCCCGGAAACCACGGTTATAAAAAAAAAAGTCGAGTTCGGCGGGGGTAAGGGTCTAACACTTTATTTTGCAAAAAATGAGGCTCGAAGTCCCCAGATTCGGCATGGTAGCCAACATCCACCCAAGGTTGCTAACCTGGTGGGAAGACCTTCACTCTAGTGTATCAGACCCTCGTCCATAAATATTTGGGAAATTTGCCTTCTCTTCTGGAAATCTAACCCGACAACAAAATCATAGAGGCTGCAACTCTATTCTGGGATGGTGATAGGTCTGTGTTCCTCTTCGGGGACCTTGAAATAACACCTCTACTCAAGGAAATAAGAGGACTAGCTAGTATCCCATGGGAGACTCCGGGTTTGCTTATGCCAGAAAATCGCAAGGGTAGGTGTTTTTCTCAAAATGATGGGACTCAAGAAGAACATAGACTTGACCTGCTTGAAGGATTCCTACACTCCTTTCGACTATCTGTACGAGAGATACAACCATAGCAAGTCTTACCATACTTACCCAGATGAATTCTCCCTCACATCATTGGGGCATATCCACAGAAGAGTCTTCGTCTTTATGTTCTGCATTTTGGGGATGATAGTATTTTTCATGAAGAAAACTAGGATCCATGCCAGACTGGCCATGGTCACCAAGACTTTAATGGAAGGAATTGGCGGGCATCCTTTTAGCATAGTACCTATGATCATTGTGGAGATATACCGAGCCCTGGAAAATTGTCAACGAGGGGCCAAACACTTTGATGGTTGTAACTTACTGCTCCAGCTCTGGCTAATGGAGCACCTCCAAAGGGGTGAATATTGCCAAGAGATTCTGCGCAGAGACTGGGATGATCATATCACCTTCCATCATCCAAGGCGAATGAACTATATGCCTAACATGTTTGCCCAACTAGAAGATGCCAAAGGGTGGGTAGAGTTGTTCGAAAATTTGAAAGAGGACCAAGTGCAATGGATGTTCGAATGGTTCCCTACTGAAGAGTTCATTGTCCGATCTCGGGATGCACCGTTTCTTATAATCATCGGTCTGAGAGGAATGTATCCTTATGTCCCTCTCCAAGTCGTGAGGTAGGTAGGAAGAAAGTAGGTTATACCAAGGGTCGACAAAATGAGTCACTTCAGGGCTGACTTTCAAGATGACGATAGTCCATACAAGTGTCAAGCTCAGCATATATGGCACTACAAAATCATCCTGGGAAAGGATTCCATAGAACCAGACAGGTACCATGCTGTTTATACCCCATACTATCCAAGCTGGTTGGAAGTCGATCATAGTGGGTTAGGAAAACCCGGGTTTGTTCGAGGTCACAGGATCATCGATGAAAAGGATGAAGTACATGTTAAGTACAACCAATTGTGCAAGAGGATTTGGGAATGTGAAAGTTAGCACCGGGAAATTCAAGAAACCCATCAAAAGCTGATTGAAGAAAGGAAAGATATGGCTGTCAGCGCCAACAAACGACTGGGGTATTTGGAGCGGGGTTTAGTGGAGCTAGAAAGGAAGTTCATCCAGAGGATTGAAAACTGCCAGAATGCTGAGGGAAACGAAGGAGGACACTTGGCTAGAGCCTACTTGCTGCTGGGACCGCGTGAGCTGGTGAAGCTGTTCGATGGAGCTAAAGATGCCGAGTCCGGGGAAGGTCCTTCTGGGAGCAAGTAGTTAGGAGTCTTTTCTTTTCTTCAAATTTAATAAGGGCAATGACCATTAGTGACATTTTATTTTCTGCTATTTTAGTGTCGTTTTGGGATTCTTCTTACTTTTATCAATAAAATCAGGCATTTAGCATTATAAGTTCTCCAAATCAACTTGTCGCTAGCCCTACCTCTGGCACAACTAGGCTCCCAAATTAGAACACAATTTATATTCTTGCACTATGTGTCTAAATATTGCAACGCTTTCTCCTCACGATCCTCACTAACTTATTACCTTGCTTTGTTTTTACTTTTGATTATTCCCCTCTCCAAAGGCTAGTTCGTGCACTCTGGCATCGTCATCTTACTCCACAAGATCTAAGGGCCCTCCACCTCTTACTCATCCGAGTCCTATTAGAAACAAGAACAAGGGAAAATGGAAGATTTGAGAAACATCATAAAGGAAAACTCAGTTGAAAGAGTAGAGGCTCCTCAGGGTATTCAGGTTTCCAAGGAAAGTGCCTCCCAGCTCGAACAAAAGTTATTGAAATTTCAGGAAGAACTGGACCAAGTTCGAAACTTAGCAAGCTTGTCGTTTCCCTCACTACTCCAGATGTCAACTTCCCCAACACTCAAAATCCCACACCACCACAAAATATCCCGAAACCACAAAACCAACCCGCTCCCCATCACCACTGCAACACATGCCACATTTTAAACAACACCCCACTGCTCATCCCTGAACCACTAAACTCCATAAATGATCATGAACACAACACCCCCATCTATGTGGAAACCATACCAAACCCCATTTAGCCCGCCTCGAGCACACCTGAGTCAAATGACAAAGACTCTCTTATCAGGAATCAGGCCGCAGAACTCAAGAAGCTGACTAGCCGAGTTCAGGGTGTTGAAGGAAGCAAGGGGATCGAGGGACTGAATTACGAATACCTTTGCATTCAACCAGATGTCGAACTACCCGAGGGGTACAAACCTCCCAAGTTCAAAATGTTCGGTGGCACCAGGGATCCCAAAGTTCATTTGAGGACATACTGTGACAAGTTGGTCGGGGCAGGAAAGGATGAAAAGATTCGCATGAAGCTCTTTATGAGAAATCTGAAAGGGGATGCTCTATTTTGGTACATTAGCCAAGACCCGAAGAAGTGGTCAAACTGGGTAATTATGGCGTTCGATTTCAAGGACAGGTTCAGATTCAGCACGGAAAATGCACCAGATGTGTTCTACATCTAGAACTTAAAGAAGAAACCTATGGACACATTCCACAAGTTTGCTACTCGTTGGAGATCAAAAGCTGTCAAGGTCAGGCCAACTTTAGAAGAAGAACAAATGAACAGGTTTTTCATTCGGGCTCAAGATCCACAGTACTACGAAAGGTTGATGCTGATTGAAGGCCAAAAATTTTCCGACATCATCAAGCTAGGGGAGAGGATCGACGAAGATATTAAAAGTGGTATGGTCATTAACTTTGAAGCATTGCAGGCTACCAATAAGGCTCTACAGTCTGGTGGCACATCAAAGAAAAAGGATGTGAGTGCCGTGATGGTTGCACAGAGAACAAAATCACCAATCAAATACCAAACCTACCAATTACCTATACTCACATATCAGCCTACTTCAAATTACCAAGCACCCTTTCCCTCTTACCAAGCTCCTCAACCTATTTACCAATCATCTCCACCTACCGCATATCAGCCTACTTCACCCAAATACTCCCAACATGCACACGTCTACCAAGCCTACAACACCCAACAAGCCCACTATCCATCACCTCCCCCTCACCAAAATTTCCCTAGACCCTGACCAAAATTTAACCGTAGACCTCCCAAACAATACACCGCCATTGCCGAACCAGTCGACCAACTGTATGAAAGGCTTAAAGCTGCTGGTTACGTCACCCCGATCCCTGCCATAACTCCAAATAATCCTTCCCAATGGGTCAATCCAAACAAAACCTGTGCATACCATTCCAGCATTAAGGGGCATACCATTGATGAATGCCGCTCTCTGAAGGATAAGATCCAAGCTTTGATTGACAACAAGATCATCGTGGTAAAGGAGCCTGCTTCGAATGTCCACAACAACCCTCTACCAGACTACAAGGGTGGAGGTGTTCACATGATTGAGATAGAAGATGATTGGGACCCTAAAGGATCGATTAGACTAATCGCTGAAGGTGATGAGCCAGAGAAACCAACAGTCACACTTAATCTGATTATAGTTCAGATCTAGACTTCTAGAGATGTTGAAGTGAACATGTCCGTAACACTCGAGTTGGAAGCACCTTCTTCTACAAAAATGCCAGGGCCGATTGAAGTCAAGTTTGGGCCCCAAAGGCACCTATGTCATTTGAAGTTGATGTGTTACCTTCCAAAGCAAGGGTATCCATTCTAGTGGCAAGGTCAGCCACAACACCATTCCATACGAAGGCCATCCCTTGGGATTA
Organism: Nicotiana glauca; assembly: GCA_026770625.1. Lineage (NCBI taxonomy): Eukaryota > Viridiplantae > Streptophyta > Magnoliopsida > Solanales > Solanaceae > Nicotiana > Nicotiana glauca. The sequence continues at coordinate 53,115 of MU687544.1, read as the reverse complement.
CACAGCTGAAGCAAGGAGAAAATGGAAAGCCAAAATTAGAGAAACAGTTGCAGCACAGGGCATGACAAGAACTGGCAGGTTTTATACTCTAGAACATTTAGCTGAATTGAGTAAGGAGGACTCTGGATGGCTGATCAAAACTGGGCCCGATGATCTCTAGAGGAAGATACAAGCAAATGAGTACTCAGTCATTGATCAATTGAATAAAACACCATCACAGGTCTCCATCTTAGCTCTACTAAAAAGCTTTGATGCTCATAAGAATGTCTTATTGAAGGTGCTGAGTGAGGCATATGTACCCAGCAACATAATTGGAGGAGAAATAGCAAACATAGTAGGGCATGTATTGGAGAGTCACAAAATCACTTTCCATGAAGATGAGTTGCCACCGGAAGGTTTAAGCCACCACAAGGCATTGCACATCACTGTGCAATGTGAGGATTATTTCATCACCAGGATTCTGATTGACTAAGGGTCCAGCCTCAATATTTGTCCATTGGTGACTCTTAGAACATTGGGAAAGAGCCTCCATGAGATCAAGGATGGATCCATCAATGCCAAAGCTTTCAATGGTTCCCAAAGATTAGCTATTGGGGAAATCAGTTTGTGTCTGCAAATGGGACCTACTAGGTTCGATGCCGACTTTCAAGTAATAGACGTCCCAGCATCATACAACTTGCTATTGGGACGACCTTGGATCCATGCCACTGGGGCTGTGGCATCAACCCTACATCAGGCGGCGAAGTTTGAGTGGAATCACCAAGAGGTGATTATTCTTGGCGACATTAGCAATCCCATATACAGTCGCCAGACCATTTCAGCAATCCAAGGAAGAAGAAAGATAAGCAGAGAAACCTACCACCACATTAAGCGAGTCAATGCTGTGGACAAGGAAAAATGGTGGGATAACAAAATCGAAAGCATATTGAACTGGTACGGGTACAAACCTGGCAAGGGACTCGGCAAGAATCTCCAAGGAATTGCTAAGCCTATCAATTTGAAGAAGCACGGTACCTCTCTCGGTTTGGGATATGAATATACTTGGGAGGAATTTAACCAATGGTCACCACCATGGAGAAGTCCCTACTACCCACTAGAACATCCGATAATTCACTTGGAGCAGACTTTTCAACCAGCCGATGTTATATATGGGTCAGAAGAAGAGGAAGCGCTAGAGGCGATGAGAACTTTATTTTTGGAAGATGATAATATGGATTGTTGTGTCATTTTTGAGGAGGAGGGTGAGGAAGGCCCTTTCGTACAAGCCGTGAGCCGAGGAGAGCGCCAAACAATTGGTCCATCAGAACCATCAGAGCCCGGAAAGCTTCGGGGTAGCAAGGCTGAACAAAGCACCATGCATTATCATTATTTTTGCTAGTTGACTTTCTTTCCGCATTTTAATTTCAAAATAAGAGTTCCAATGTTCAAAACAATTATGAAATTTATCAAAGCATTTCAGTTTCTTATAAATCTTGCTCTTATTACTTTTTATCGTTTACTTTATTTACACAACATTACTATTACTTATCTTGATGAACTGACGATTGTGACATGCAACGAGATAACGTAACAAATGGATATAGACTTAGAAAAAGATGATATACCAGAAGAAATTATTAAAGAAGTTGAGAATTTTGAGAATAGACCTAAGTCCAACCTGGACGAGACTGAGATCATCAATTTGGGAGATGTAGAAAACATTAAAGAAACACGAATCAACGTCGATTTGTCACCGTCACAAAAGAAAGAATATATAGAGTTTCTAAGGGAGTATGAAGGCATATTTGCCTGGTCATACGAAGACATGAATGGTTTCAGTACATCTATTGTGGCTCACAAACTGCCAATCGATCCTGCCTGCCCGTCGGTAAAGTAGAAGCTCAGGGAGTTCAAGCCTGACATGAGTTTGAAAATAAAGTAATACGTCAACAAGCAAGTCAAAGCCAAGGTTCTCAGGGTAGTAAAGTATCCAACATCGTGCCAGTACCGAAGAAGGATGGGAAGGTCAGAGTCTGTGTCGATTACCGAGATCTAAACCGGGCGAGTCCAAAAGATGATTTCCCTGAGCCGAATATATACATCTTGATTGATAACTTCACCAAGCATGAGCTGCAGTCATTCGTTGATTGTTTTGCTAGGTACCATTAGATATGGATGGATGGAGAGGATGCTGAGAAAATAGCTTTCATTATGCCATGAGGAATGTATTGCTACAAGATGATGCCGTTTGGGTTAAAGAATGTAGGGGCCACCTATATGAGGGCCATGACCACCATTTTTCATGACATGACACACAAGGAGATCAAAGTGTATGTAGACGACGTCATCATTAAGTCCAAGAAAGCCGCTGATCACATGGAAGATTTAAGGAAATTCTTCATTAGACCAAGAAGATACAACCTAAAATTGAATCCCGCAAAACGTGTATTCGGGGTTCTAGCTGGGAAATTGCTTGGGTTTATTGTGAGTCGCTGGGGATAGAATTGGATCCATCAAAGGTCAAAGCTGTTCAAGAATTGCCACTGCCATAATGAGTTTCTTGGGGAGACTTAACTACATTAGCCGGTTCATACTGCAGTCTACTGTCATATGTAAGCCAATATTTAAGATGTTAAAGAAGGACACCACTGCTAAATGTACCGATGACTATTCGAAAGCCTTCGATAGAATCAAGGAGTACTTGTCAACACCAACAGTTTTGGTCCCGCCCGAGCCAGGAAGACCTCTATTACTCTACCTTGCAGTACTGGATGGAGCATTTGGGTGCGTTCTGGGGCACCATGATGAAATGGGGAGAAAGGAGCAGGCTATCTACTATGTCAGCAAGAAGTTCACCCTGTACAAGGCCCTGTATTCTCTGTTAGAACGCACTTGTTATGCACTGACTAGGGTAGCTTAGAAGATGAGGCACTATTTCTGTGCCTATACTACTTATCTCATATCAAGAATGGATCCGCTGAAGTACATCTTTCAGAAGCCCACGCCAACTGGTAAATTAGCCAAGTGGAAAATCCTACTGAGTGAATTCGACATTGTTTACGTGGCTTAGAAGGCAATCAAAGGGCAAGAAGTGGCAGACCATATTGCCAAAAATCCCATAGAAGGAGAATACAAAACCCTAAAGACGTATTTTCCTGACGAAGAAGTATCTTTCATAGGAGAGGATATTGCAGAATCTTATGATGGTTGGAGAATGTTTTTCGATGGAGCAACAAACTTCAAAAGAATTGGCATAGGAGCAGTCCTAGTATCCGAAATCGGCCAACATTATCTGGTATCTGCCAAGCTCAGGTTCCCGTGCACAACCAATATGGCCGAGTACGAAGCCTACATCTTGGGGCTCAAACTGGCTATTAACATAAGAATTCAAGAGTTGTCAGTGATCAGGGATTCAGATCTCCTTATACATTAGGTCAGAGAAGAATGGGCAACTAAGAATTCCAAGATACTCCAATCATGTACATGAGTTGAGGAAGAGATTCCCAAAGACGGAATTACGGCATGTTCCCAAAGTCCAGAATGAGTTTGCCGACACATTGGCAAGCCTATCATCTATGATTCAACATCCAGATAAGAATTTCATAGATCCTATTTCGCTAAAAATTCATGACCAACCAGCTTACTGTGGTCATGTCAAATAAGAGGTAGATGGAAAACCTTGGTTTCACGATATTAAGAAATACTTGGGAAAAGGAGAATACCCAAAGCTTGTAAATACTACTCAGAAACACACACTTCAAAGATTGTCTAACAATTTATTCCACAGCGGGGGAATCCTGTATAGGAGGACTCCTGATCTAGGATTACTAAGGTGTGTCGACGCAAAGTAAGCATCTAAACTGTTAGAAGAAATCCATCCCGAAACCTGCGGTCCACGAATGAACGGTTTTGTCTTAGCCAAGAAGATACTTCGGGCAGGTTGTTTTTGGATGACTATGGAAACAGACTGCATCCAGTATGTCTGAAAGTGCGATTACTGTCAGATACATGCAAACATGATAAAGGTTCCTCCAAATGAGCTTATTGCAACAAGCTCTCCATGGTCGTTCGACGCTTGGGGAATGGATGTCATCAGACCTATTGATCCTGCCACATCAAATGGGCATAGGTTCATTCTAGTGGCAATTGATTATTTCACCAAATGGGTTGATGCAGCCTCTTACAAGGCAGTGACTAAGAAAGTCATGGCAGACTTTGTCCGCTACCGCATTGTTTGTCAATTTGGAATTCTGGAGTCAATCATCACTGATAATGGTTCCAATCTCAATGGTGACTTGATGAAGGCTATGTGTGAAAACCTTCAGGATCAAACATAAGAATTCTACAGCTTACAAACCTTAGATGAATGGAGACGTAGAAGTTGCCAATAAGAATATCACGAAGATACTAAGGAAAATGATAGAAAAGCATAAACAGTGGCACAAGAAGCTATCATTTGCTTTATTGGGGTATCGCACCACAGTTCGTACATAAATCGAGGCAACTCCCTATATGTTGGTTTATTGTACAGAGGCAGTCATTCCCGCCGAGGTAGAAATTCCCTCGTTAAGAATCATATAGGAAGCAGAACTCGACGATGCCGAATGGGTAAATAGTCAATAGGAGCAGTTAGCCCTCATAGATGGAAAAAGAACAAACACAATTTGTCATGGTCAACTTTATTAGAATAGAATGTCCTGAGCCTTCAGCAAAAGAGTCAAGCCAAGACAATTCATATCAGGACAGCTGGCATTGAAGAAAATCTTTCCACATCAAGATGAAGCCTAAGGGAAATTCTCTCCCAACTGCCAGGGTCCGTACATGGCTCACCGTGTTCTAATAGGAGGAGCCCTCATACATGTAGCAATAGACAGAGAAGTTTTTCCAAAGCCGACCAATTTAGATGCAGTAAAGCCATACTATGTGTAACACTTATGATTTCCTTATATGATATAATTTGAACTACGTCTGACCCGATTCCCGTTTAAGAGGGGATACGTAGGCAGCCCTATGGGTTCGGTCATAATTCAATAAAATTTTCACTTTCCCCACAATTGGAAACTGGGGCAGAATTTTGAGGAGGACCCTCAAAATTCCAAAGTAACTTCGGCCGATCATTGCAAGTAGTCGTTAGAAGCAGCAACCCAGTAAACTGGGGCAGAATTTTGAGGAGGACCCTCAAAATTCCAGAGCAAATATGGTTGTAATGTCTTGAACAGCACCGCATTCATTGGTTCATCTAAAGAAAAATTATTTTCAATTATACATTTGTGTTATACTTTACTAAATCATGCATATCTATTATCAAAATGCTTTGTTTAGCGACGCTACCCCAATGATACACAACATCACTGAAAATAGAGTCAAGCAGGACAAGCAAAGTCTACTGGGAATATGAACTAACCTTTTCCCTCTAAAAACTCATGATTGTTCTTTGGATAAAGGCACCCAAGTTGCAAATCACCGATTACATTTATACACTCACACTTTTCAAGAATATGACCGTCAGAACCATCACCTATTCACGTTTGCTATCCGCATACAACATCCCAGCAGCCATAATATCGTAATCATCTATCAGCTATCAAGACATCAGCTAAGAAATTTTACTACTGTTCCCATTTTTTTGCACTGCATAAGGCTACTATTCTGCCTTCTGAGACTAAACTTAGTCTTCATCTGCATTTTCTACATTGTATTAGGCTACTGTTCTGCCTTCTGAGGTTAAGGTCTACCTCCATCTACATTTTCAAAATTGCATAAGGCTACTACTTTATCTTCCGAGGTTAAGCTCTACCTCCATCTGCATTTTTCTGCATTGCATAAGGCTGCTATTCTGCCTCCCGAGACTAATCTCTATCTCCATCTGCATTTTTCGCATTGCATAATGCTACTATTCTGCCTTCCGAGACTAAGCTCTGTCTCCATCTACATTTTTTACTTTGCATAAGGCTACTATTTTGCCTTCCGAGACTAAGCTCTGTCTCCATCTGCATTTTCTGCATTGCATAAGGCTACTATTCTGCCTTCCGAGGTTAAGCTCTACCTCCATCTACATTTTCTGCATTGCATAAGGCTACTATTCTGCCTTCTGAGGTTAAGCTCTACCTCCATCTGCATTTTTCTGCATTGCATATGGCTGCAATTCTGCCTCCCGAGACTAAGATCTGTCTCCATCTGCATTTTCTATATTGCATAAGGCTACTATTCTACCTTTCGAGACTAAGCTCTGTCTCCATCTACATTTTTTGCGTTGCATAAATCTACTATTTTGCCTTCCGAGGTTAAGATCTACCTCCATCTGCATTTTTTGCATTGCATAAGGCTACTATTCTACCTTCCGAGGTTAAGCTCTACCTCTATCTACAATTTCTGAATTGCATAAGGCTACTATTCTGCCTTCCGAGGTTAAGCTCTACCTCCATCTGTATTTTTCTGCATTGCATAAGGCTGCTATTCTGCCTCCCGAGACTAAGCTCTGTCTCCATCTGCATTTTCCGCATTGCATAAGGATACTATTCTGCCTTCTGAGACTAGGCTCTGTCTCCATCTACATTTTCTGAATTGTATAAGGCTACTATTCTGCCTTCCGAGACTAAGCTCTGTCTCCATCTGCATTTTCTGCATTGCATAAGGCTACTATTCTGCCTTCCGAGGTAAAGCTCTACCTTCATCTGCATTTTCTGCATTGCATAAGGCTACTATTTTGCCTTCCGAGGTTAATCACTCTCTCCATCTGCATTTTTTGCATTCCATAAGGCTACCATTCTGCCTTACGAGATTAAGCTCTGCCTCTATCTATATGGTAGAAATAACGCCACCTTTATTTAAGTCCTTCATCGGCTGAAATATCACCATTTTTATTTATGTCTTGCATTGGCAGAAATATCGCCACTTCATTGGATGAAAGATTGCCGTTTTACTTACATTCTGCACGGCTGAAATATTGCCACCTTTACTTAAATTCTGCATCGGCTGAAATGTCACCACCTTTATTTAAATTCTGCATCGGCTGAAATATCGCACCTTTATTTAAATTCTACATCGGCTGAAATATTGCCATCTCTATTTAAATCATGCATTGGCTGAAAGATCGCCACCTTCTGCATTTCATGGGCTGAAAGATCGCCACCTTTTGCATTTAATGGGCTGAAAGATCGCCAAATTGTCTAAGGCGTCATTGTTCGGAGGCAACATTTCATAGCCTGAGAATGCCATGCCATGGCCTGAGGACCCCCGTTTTATCTTTTGCATAGCATTATTCAAAGGCATCATCGTTCAGATGCATCATTCTCATAGCCCGAGAACATTATTTCATAGCCTGCGAATCCCTTATCATACACTTCATGGCCCAGGACGTCATGGTCTGAGGACATCATTGTAACCGTCCAAAGATAACATTCATGGTCTAATGGGAACTTGCATCATGTTTAAATTTATACACAATGTATGTTTGTATTTCTTATTTGCAGGAAAATCGGCTAGCAATGGCCGTCTCAGCAGGAGCATTCCCGCTCCGGTTCTCGCAGCATACTAGATTTTGACCATCCATCGCGCCCGTTCTTGGAAAAATCACCATCGGCATATTCCGTCGACGGATCCCGAACTACACACGACCTGATTCCTGTAAGACCAGGGATATGTAGGCAGCTTAGGAACTAGAGCTCGGTCAAAATTTTTGAAGTCGTTTTGTTTGGTCAAATTGGCCATCATATCTTTACCCGACAATTATTTCATCCTTCCCGCGTAAAGAGGGGTAGCTGTTGATACCTAATTTTTCCTTATGTATTTTCGTATACAAAATACATTCAAAATGGCATGTACATGCATATATAAACATGCCCAAGTGTTTTGGTATTTTACATAATTTTTAAGGATTTTCAAAATTAATTTATTGTCTATTTTAGCAGTATAATATCCAATAATTATTCCCAAAGATTATCATTTTGGTGAATGACCTATTTTATTCTCTTATTTACACCAAAATATAGCTAAGGTGATTTTTGTCGATTTTTTATAAATTTATTTGGTATTTAAAAGACTAAATTGCATATAATTACAATTGTAGCCTACTTTAAAATTAATAAAATTTTATAATCGTAAAATTGGGTCCAATATTTTTAAATTAATATTTATAAACTATTAATTGTTTCAGTATTTTTAATTTGCTTTACAAAATAATCTTTAATATTTTTTATAAATAAAAGGTTAAAACTGGCTATTTAACATTTAGCCTCTGTTCATTTTAATTAAATCCCCATTTCATTTCAATTGTAGCCCTTAAATCGACCCAGTTCTACCCCAATTAAATCAGCCCAATTCCAATTTTAACCCAGACCCGACCAAATATTTAAAACCCGCCTGGTTCCCATTAATTGATCCAGGTCGTTGATCGTTTTGATCAACGGCCACAAATCCCCCTTACTATTTTTAACCCCAAAGACCTACCCTAATCCATCATTCTCACCTGGACCACTGCCTTTGAGTCCCAAACTCACTCAAATCCTCTCAAATCCTCTGAAAAACACTCCAAAACCCTAGCCTCCTCCTACCCCATTTTCAACCGCCAGTTACTGAAATCCATGGCTTCTCAGGCCATGGATAGATGGTACTCACCCATCTTCACCAGTAAGCCATGGTTGTTCGAAGCTTCAAGGCCCGACCTCAACGATTCCCTCTGCGATCTTCTCAGACCTTTGATTTCATGGCTCCTCCGGCCATGCTCCGGCATATTCAAGACTCAGGAGCCTGATTCTTGACCTCTCCGACTCAAGATCAGACTTGTTTCCAAGCCTTTCTCATTTCTAGGGTTTCTCCGTAACCCTAAGCTATTCAAGGTTCTTTCACCATTATTTTCTTAGATCTATACTGTATCTATTGTTTTCTTTCCATATAAAGTGTTTTCCCTAAAAGTTTCTTTTCAAAATCGTTTCTCTCCGATTTTAGGGTTTCTGAAAGGATTTCTATCTTTTCTTTTCTACTATACATGTTACTCCTGTTAGTCTTTGCTATGTTTTGTTTACTCTTTTACTAAATGTGTTTACTGTTAAGTTATTTGATTTTTGTTTACTAGACTCTGTACATGTTCTTACATGCTTCATCTACTTGTGTTCAAGTTTTTATTATCTCCTTCTTCTGAACTAGTTTAGGTTCCGAGTTTTCTCAAATATATTCTTCATCATTTTTCTTCCTTTGTCATTTAAACATGCTATCATATCTGTTTTGTTGAGACTCTGAAACAAATGGCTTGCTTTCTCACCTCCATGTCTAATTCAATTTTGACACCCTATGATTTGGGGGTTTCCTTTGACGATTTTTATTTTTTGTTCGAGTTAGGGTTCCACTTTGCGACCCTGGACTCTCAGACTCACTATAAGTCTGCAAATTGAACCTGTATCTCTTTGCTTATGATTCTGAACTTCTCTTTGATTAAACTCTCTTCTAAATAACTTGACAGTCTCTTCTTGATGCACATATTTGAGTGCTTTATATATGAGAACTCTTCTTTCAAAAAGGTTTTGCCAACTACTAATTGTTTCCGAATTCCTTTAAGGGTGTTTACTTGATTGTTACTGATTTTCCCTAATTGAACCTTTCTTTAACCTTTTCTTGACTTGATTCATTCAAGTAAAAGCATGTAATTTTGATTTTACTGGTTGATTCCCTTTCCTTTTTTACAAACAATCTACTATTGGTTTGTTTCCTTAAATAGATTCTATGTACTTACCCTTTATTATATTTCTAGGAAAATATTTTTTCAAATCCCTTTCCTTAGTTGTTTTACCCGTTTGAAATCAGAATCCCTTAACTAAAGGGAGACTGATTACAATGTTATTTCCTTACCTTTTTCTTACTTATTTGCTGCACTATAAAAAGGGCTCAACCCTTCTATATTGAAACAACTTTTACGAAGCTTACAACTTTAGAGCTTTGAATTTCTGAATCCTAAGTTCAATACTCATACTCTTACACACATACTCTCAATCACAATACTTTTTCAAACTCTCTGCTCTCTTCTGAGATTTTTGTACTGCTCTACTTGCAACTTCGCTTTTCAAGACTACTATTTTACTTATTTGTTTTCCCTGAAACTTTCGTGTCTCGATTTTGATTTCAGCTTTCTTCCCTATGTGTTTACTTTACTGTTGCCATATTCCGGTCTACTTTGCTGCTCATGTTCTGTATTAAACATGTTACTTTCTTTTATGTTTACTGCTTGTTATAAAATCCCCATACTCCCATTCCCTTCTATGTGCTGAGTTAAAGTTCATGGCTTGGCAGTATCCAAATTACTGCCCAGGTCTGAACCTGACCTTCAATGGGTCCTAACTCCCAAATTTAGCTAACAGGCTGGTCAGGGGTGTGCTATCATCCTAATTGCTGGGCACGACTACTAGCCTGCCATGGCCTTCCCTAACTCCCCTTTATGCACTTACACTTACTCTTAGACTCTAAGTTCTGCCCCCTCCTATGAGCCTTGCCTTGGGAACCTTAAGTTCCCTCTGAACTTGGACATTTGAGGGTTGGCCCTTCCACACTGCACTATAGTCTGATCCTGCAAATGTATTTGGGTGTAAGCACTGCATGGGGTTCATGAAGCCCCCTTGGAACTTTGACACACCCTTAATATGAGAAAGGCTTTTGGAAATCTGATCTTTGAAAGTTGGTTTATTTCATGTTTCAGACTAGGAGTCTGAATTAGGCTCTCCTTCGTTGGAATTTTTATTTCTGATGTAATTTACTTTTCTGGATTCATTCAAGTTGTAATAACCTTGTAATAGCTTATGGGGTGTATAGTAAAAATAGGGGAGGGTCTCTCATATTATGCATATGAGGTAGATATCATGTTTTACGTCTTTATTTCTGCAATCACAATATTTATCATTTATGTATCTGCACATAGAGATCCTGCCTATAAGTCATTTCATTATTGCATATAGAGATCCCGCCTATAGGTTTTCATATAGAAATCCTGCCTATAGTTTGTTTTATTACTGCATATAGAAATCTTGCCTATAGTTTGTTTCATTATTGCATATAGAAATCCTGCCTATTGTTTGTAGAGATCCTTCCTATAGTTTGTTTCATTATTGCAATAGAAATCCTGCCTATAAGTTACGCATTTCATTAGAGACCATGCCTATAAGTTTCTGCATTTCAGCATATAGAAGCCATGCCTATAAGTTTTTGCACTTCTGCATATGCGTATGTCATTAGGCCAAACAATCTGTAGGTTAAAGAATAACCAACTGCATCCTAGATACCATGCTTATAGGACTCTTGCATTTACATAACCGTTTTAAAATAAGTAACGCTTGGAATTCATGCTTGTATGAGCAATCGTTTAAATCTGACTCGTTCAGTAATAATGTCGTTTAACATCTGTATAATTGGTTTATTTCTAAAAATCAGTAATCCTTCCTTAAAATCAGTATGCTTTACCTTGTTAAACATCATGCCTATAGGTCACACCTAGGCAAACCATTAGGTAATTAACTAACTATACAAGTCTTTAATAATTAGAACTAGCAGGCAGGCCTAATTTGGACTTCTTATTTGAAGATATGTGATAAATCAGCCACCCCTTTAATGTTTAAGTTTAATTAAAGACCTAACTAGTACTTGTAAGTCATGCTAAATATTTTTTTTTTGAATGAGAAGGCCTATTTGAGCCTTTAACTGTTATGTGTTTTCTCTTTTTAACTGTTATTTGTTTTGTTTGTCGCACTAGATTTTTGTCCTTTTAAACTTTGAAAAGTGAATATCCCTTCCCTTTAGGATTAGTAGTCCCAACTACCTCCGGGACTGATAGGATTGAGGCGGCTAGTAACATGCATTAAGTAACGAGATTATTTTGCAATGTAGTACCTTAACGGGGTAGGAAAGGGTATACATGGATATGATGATCACGCGATAACACCACATGTATAAATGGTTACGGGTGTTTCATGGGGTGATCCATTTTATTTATAACCCTAGGACTCCCTCCCTCTTTATGTGTTTACTTCTTTTTTTTAGAATTTTTAAAACTGTCAATTTTTAGTTCTTTTAAACCCCATCTTTTACTTTAATAATTTAAAATCTCTTTTAGTTATTTAATTTCTAGTACTATTTTCTTTTCCAAATTTCTGCCCATTTCATTCCTTTGTTTGATTATTTTTACCAATTATTTGACCCCCATTTTTCTACACTTGTATATTCTTTAAATAATTATGAAATCACCTATTCCCAAACTTCAGCATGTTTATCTAACTTTTACACTTCCCTTTGTTTGCAATCATTATGTGAAAGCTGTCTTGTATATTTATTTGTTGTTTACATTTAAAGTCATAATTGTAGCATGGCCGGGAACGACACTAGTGGATCTTGGGGTGTACCTAACACCTTCCCCCCAAGATAATTTATAGCCCTTACCCAGACTCTGGTTCTTCAACTCAAACCCCTCTTAGTGTCCTAATGCACTTTAATCATTTAGTGGCGACTCTTTAATTCAAAACCCAATTCCCAAAAGGGAACGAGTTGTGCTCCCAAATGTCGTAAACTCGATTTCACCTTAGAAAAAAGGGGCATCGACAGATCCCCAGAGAGAGATGACACCATTGAAAAGGGGTAGTCGAGAGGCTCGTAATAGCCTGGGTGCAAACCTTGGGGAGCTATTGAGGCTATCACTTTGGCAATAGATTAGTATCCCTTGTTCTTTTTTCCCGTCAATCTCCCTGCTTGTATTTAGTACTTTTATTTTATCAAATATATTCCCCTTTCTGCTCTGAATTCGGCAAGGATTGGCGAAAGAACCTTAGACCCGCTATATAGCTCTGTGGAACATTTAGGCCAGCTTGGGAGTAGCCATGCGGCTGGTCGATGCAGCATTTAGTGTGAACTGCCGTGAGAGTCCTTGTGAACTGCTCGATCCTACTGGCTCTTTAATCTCTTGTGCTTGCATCGTCGGGTGATGATGATTCTTATCCCATGCCCTTGGGTATTTGTATTTCGCTTGTTTTTGGGTTTAGTCTCCAAGTCGTGTTGCGACTCGAGCTTCAATTGACCTTCAAGATTTTTTGTGCCTTCATGGGCGGATGACGATGGCTCCAGCACATCGGGTCGAAGTGACCTTTTGAGTGTGTGGCCTGGAGGCTCGTTTTGTTGGGGACAATGGCAGTTATGCTATGCCCTTAGGCATATTATAGTTAACTATTTTGTATCCGATCTCCGAATCGGGTTATGACTCGATCTCATTTTAATCCTAAAGTTTTCATTTGAAATCTAGCGATAGTGGCTCTTACGCTTTTTGGTCATTTAGACCGTTTACTATGCGGCCCGTAGGCTTGTTTGGCTGGCGACAATGGCTCTTATGATTTTGCCTATGGGCACTTTGTAGGCTTTGTTTCCTCTCGTTAAGGTCTTTTTGAAATAATTTTGCCTGATCCATCGTCATTTCAAAAAGAACCTCGATTTCAAGTCATTAGCAACGATGTTCGAGCATCTCAGAAGGTTTTTAGCTCGTAGGCTGAGTAGCTCAAAGCCGTGTGATTTGTAGCAGACGTGGTCGAAACTCATTTGCCTGTTGAGGGAATCCTATTTTAAATGGTTCTTTTTGAAGTATATTCGAAGTAATGGCCTGCAATTTTGTTAGCAATAGTCGGGCGTCCCTGAGTCTCGTTGATTTCAATGGTGCAGCCGCTTTGACCGTAGTCATATGTGTTTGGCTGGAGCCATTTTTGATTTTTAGTAACAGTTTAGCCGTCTACACCGAGGTATGCCCTTTCGGGATCCCTACAAATGCGACGTGTAGCCTAAACTTTGGGATTGCATTTTATACTTGTAGAAAGGTCTTACAAAATTTCATGCCTATTGAGGTCTTACAGTTTTGTCATGCCTGTTGAGGTCTTACAGTTTGTCATGCCTGTTGAGGTCTTACAGTTTTGTCATACCTATTAAGGTCTTACTTTTTTTGTTGCTATGTAAAATAGATCTGGTTATACCGAGTCTGCCCGCTCAAGGCCTTACGGCCTAGATTTTCCTAATGTATGGCAAGTGATGACAATCTCTGAGTCATCAAGTTTGCTTAGGCTCAAAGGCCACTATTCGTGAGTTTGGAGTTGCCTTGTTGGGGCCTTATGAGCCTGGAGTTCTGACCCTGGGGTCGTGCGGGCGCCAAATTATTGAAGCTAAGTCTCCGAGTATTTTGGGCCGTATTTGGTGGAGGGCCCCCTGTTGTGAGCGTACTGAATTCTTCTCTTTCGGAGTACGATATGTTGAAAAGATATTCTTTAATTACCTGGCATAAATACATGTTGCTTGGTTGCCATATGCCCAGCTCAGGAGTACATAGTTTGCTTGACCATTTGGCCCGGTACATCATTTTGTATTGGAACCTCGTTTGTCATTTCTCGGGAAATGCATGGATATTTCCTCGTTAAAAACCTAGCCAGAAAAAACCCCTATCGGGATGAAAAACGAGGTCGAAGAAAAAGAGTGCGACATTTCCTCGAGGATATCTGTGGGATTTTGCAATCATACGCCCTAACAGTAATAACGCTTAAGCATCGATACGTTCCAGTTTGTCGGAAACTGTTTTCCCTCCATGGTACCAAGCTTATAGGATCCTTTGCCAACTATCCCGAGGATACGGTATGGCCCCTCCCAATTTAGGCCCAGCTTCCCTTCACTAGGGTTTTGGGTGTTGAGAGTGACCTTCCTTAGGAAGAAGTCCCCGATCTCGAAATATCGGAGATTTGTCCTTCTGTTGTAGTATCTTTCAATTTTCTGCTTCTAGGCAACCATCCGAACCAGCGAAGCTTCTTGTTTTTATCGCGCAGCTCGAGGGCGTTGTCACAGCCTCATTGTTCGACCCCTCTTTAGTGCGCCAGAATCTGGCTCTCGGTTCCCCAACTTCTATTGGTATCAGTGCTTTGGCGCCATATACTAGAGAGAAGGCTGATTCCCCGATGCTCGATTTTGAAGTTGTCCAGTATGGCCACAATACCTCAGGCAGAGTCTCTATCCATTTTCCCTTGGCTCTCTCCAATTTCCTTTTCAAGTTCTGAATGATGGTTTTATTTGTACATTCGGCCTGGCCGTTTGCACACGGGTGGTAGGATGTTGACAGGGTCCTCTTGATTTTGTTATCTTTAAGGAACTGTGTTACCTTGTTCCTGATAAACTGCCTCTCGTAATCTTATGTTATTTCAGACGGGATTCCGAACCTACATATGATGTGATCCCATATGAAATTCATGACTTCCTTCTCTTTTATTTTTTCGAAGGCCTATGCTTCCACCCATTTTGAAAAGTAGTCAGTCATAAACAGAATGAATCTAGCCTTATCTTGCACCAACGGCAAAGGGCCTGCGATGTCCATTCATCATTTCATGAATAGCCATGGTGATAAACTGGAATGCAGTTGCTCGCCGAGCTGGTGGATCATGGGAGCAAAACTCTGACACTTATCGCATTTCCGGACGAATTCCCTGGTGTATTTTTTCATGTTGTCCCAATAATAGCCCGCTCTGATCACCTTTCAAACTAAAGAATCGACCCCAGAATGATTTATGCAGATGCCCTCATGGATTTCTTGGAGCACATAATCTATCTCGCCTTGTCCCAACCATACCGCCAAAGGGCCATCGAAAGTTCTCATATACAGAGCCCCATTTTCGTCGAGTGAGAACCGGGCTGCTTTGGTTCGTAGGGCCCTCGATTCTTTTGGATCTGCGGGTAACTTCCCGTCCTTCAGATAAATAATATATTTATTTCTCCAATCTCTTGTTAGGCTGGTATAGTTAATCTCCGCGTGGCCTTCCTCGATGTGTGATTTGATCAATTGCACGACAACTCCGGGGAGTAGGTCTTCTTCTTTAGCAGAAGATCCCAGGTTAGTGAGGGCATCTTCCTCGCTGTTCTGCTCTCGGGGAACATGGACTAAGGTCCATTCTTTGAAGCGACGTTATGTGAATTGGATTTTGTCTAAATACCTTTGTATCCTGTCCTGTCAGGCTTTGTAGCTTTCGTTCACTTGGCTTACTACGAGGAGCGAATCATATTTTTCCTCGATGGTCTCAGTTCTCAAAGTTTTGGCCAATTCAAAGTCTGCAATCATAGCCTTATACTCGGCTTCATTGTTAGTTAGTTTTGCAGTTTTTATGGATTGTCTGATTATGCCGCTGACGGGCAGCTTTAGGACTATACCGAGCCCGGATCCTCGTATGTTTGCGGCATCCTATTTGAACAGGGCCAATACCCTGGAGCATATGCCTAATTTCAGTAAAAGTTCTTTCTCTACCTCAAGCACGAGGGATGGTGAGAAATCGGTCACGATGTCTGCCAGGATTTGGGACTTGATGGACGTATGAGGTTGATACTCGATATCATACCCTCTGAGTTTAATGGCCCGTTCGGCCAATCAACCCGATAACTCAGGTTTGTGCAGTACGCTCCGGATGGGATAAGTTGACAGAACGCAGATATGGTGACGCTGAAAGTAAGGCTTTAGCTTGCGCGAGGCATTTATCAGTGCAAGAGCAAAATTTTCCAGATAGGCATATCGGGTTTTGATGTCCCCCAAGGTCCGACTTACATAATAAATAGGAAATGATGTACCTTGCTCTTCTCAAACCAGTACGATGCTTACCGTTATTTCGGACACTACCAGGTATAGGTATAGAGTCTCATCCTCCTTGGGTGTGTGCAACAAAGGTGGGATAGTCAGGTACCGTTTTAGTTCTTCTTGGGCGTGTTGGCACTCTGGAGTCCATTCAATGTCGCTCTTTCTTTTGAGTAGGGAGAAGAAATGGTGGCTTTTGTCCGATGATCTTGATATGAATCTTCCCAAGCCGCTGCTCGCCCTGTTAGCCATTGGACGACTTTTATATTTTTCACCACTGTGATCTCTTCAATGGTTTTTATTTTGTCAGGTTTGATCTCGATCCCTCTATTTGAAACCATGAAGCCTAGGAATTTTCCCGAACCCACTCCGAAGGCACACTTCTCGGGGTTGAGCTTTATGTTGTAGCTTCTGAGGATGTTGAAAGTTTCCAATAAATGGGTCAAATGGTCATTTGTGTGCAGGGATTTGATAAGCATATCATCAATATATACTTCTATTGATATTCCTACATGATGATCGAAAATTTTATTAACTAGGTGCTGGTATGTTGCTCCCGCATTTTTTAGCCAGAAGGGCATTATGTTATAGCAATATGTACCATACTTCATGATGAATGAGGTCTTTTCATTGTCCTCAGGGTTCATCTAGATTTGATTCTACCTCGAGTAGGCATCGAGAAAAGTGAGGGTCTCGTGGCCGGCTGTAGCATCAATCGGATGATCGATATTAGGCAACGTAAAGGAATCTTTAGGGCATGCTTTATCCAAATCTTTATAATCTACGTACATTCTTAACTTGTTCCCCTTTTTTGGCACTACTACTATGTTAGCTAGCCATTCGCTATACTTTAACTCCCTAATGGATCTGATTTTAAGAAGTTTTGCTACCTCCTCTTTGATGAAGGCATGTTTTACCTCGGACCGCGGTCTTCTATTTTGCTTTACGGGTTTGAATTTGGGATCAACGTTTAGCCTGTGGGAGGTTATTTCCGGCGGTATTCCTAGCATATCTAGGTGGGACCAGGCAAAATAGTCGATATTGTTTTTGATAAATTGAATAAACCTTGTCCTGAGTTCGGGGGTCAGCCCTGTTCCCAAGTATACCTTGCGATCCAGGAGGTGCTCGATCAAAACGGTCTGCTCCAGTTCTTCGACTGTTGACCTGGTCGCATCCGATTCCTCGGGGGCGATGAAAGATCAGGAGATGAAGAAGTCTTCGTCGTCATCTTTGGGGGTCTGCACGCTTCCCTTCTTATTCGGGATCGGGCACGCGGGGGTTGGCGTCTCATGGTCGACTACGAACATTTCTTTTGCTGCCCGGTGTTCTCCATATATGGTCGTGATGCCATTCCTCGTGGGAAACCTTATCACCTGGTGCAAGGTTGAGGGCAATGCCCTCATGTTGTGTATCCAAGGCATGCCGAGTAAGGAATTATATCTTTTGTCGTCGTCGATGACCTGGAACTCGATGTTCTGGATTGTGCTAGATGTGTTGATCGGGAGGGTAATCTCTCCTTTCGTTACTTCGCCGATCATGTTGAAGTGGTGGAGGATTCGAGGGACGGGAACGACTTTATTGAGTAGCCCCAATTGTTCTACTACTTTCGACCTGATTATGTTGGCCGACCTACCTCAATACATGAGCACGCACTTTATTCTGGTGTTGTTTAAGAGAAATGAGATCACTAGTGCATCGTTAAGTGATTCAATCATAGCCTCGAGGTCCTCCTTCTGAATATGAGGGTATCTTCAGGTACACATTCTCGGGTCGGTCCTCCTTCCATAGCAGACGTTCTCGTTCGTTTGAACACGGGTCCTTGGGGAGCGGTGGTTCCCCCAATAATCATGTGGATTTTATGTTGGAGGACCTTCCCTTTCATCCGGTTGAATATGATGGTGTGTCATCCTCTAGGACGATTGTGTCCTATTCTCTGTTGTTTTTGAGTTAGTCGTTCTTAACCCTGTTTACCGAGCCGGACATTGCAACCAGAAATCAAGAGATCTTGGACAAGAGAAAGCGTGAAAGATAACTTGCATTTGTGCAATGAAACCAGCAAGAAAATAATCACTATTATTTTTAGCCCCACGGTGGGCGCCAAACTGTTTACCGTGAAAATGGTAACAACAATTAAATTTGTAAACGAGATTGTAAAAATACGTGATCTATTTTTATGCTAGTTGTTATTGCAAATTTTGCTAAGAATATGAAGTTTAATGATAAAATACAAGCTAAAACGGGGCAGTGATCAAACCGAGGGGCTTGCTGCCCTGCTTTGGACTGGTCGATGGAGGAACTCGAGGCCAATATATAGGCTTGATCTCGAGCTATCGGTGGTAGTAGGGAATGGGGAAATAGTTAGAATATGATCAATCAAGTCTCTTTATTGCTAATACCAAGAAATAAATGAAGAACAAGTGAGAGAGTAGTAAATGCTAAAGTGGCCTCGAGCTAGTAAGAACGAGCAAGTTAGAGAGAAAAGGGAGAGAGAGATATTATTGATCTGGTGGAGAATAGTTGGAGTGACATCAGATGATCCGTTACAAAGTAATGTGGATCCCCTTTATATAGCAGGGAGATCCGTTATAGTACAAAACATGTTAACCGTGAAGGCGTGGAGATAGGATGGATGGACGTGACATCTTGAGATAGGCGCCAGACATGCTAGCTTTGTTAGATTGAGCCGTGTGCCTTGGGAACTCCCCTATAGCCTACTGTAGCCCGCCATAGCTGTTAGAATGCGATGTCCTCCGAACCGATACCTGACAACCCCCGAGGGTAAGTCTCGACCATAGCTTCGAGCTTCGAGGGGCATGACCGCAAGATGACCCTACGACAGGGAAATCGGGCACCCGGATTCACCATATACGATGATCACGGGATTTGTGACAGTGACAAATTTTGTTCAATAGTGTGATGTCCTTAATTTATATTCAATGGCATATTTTAATGTAAGGGCTACTTTCCTTGCGGTGAGGGAACTTGGTCTCATGACGTATTGGTGATGTTATACACTTCTTTTGTTAGATAAGTGCATGAGTTAAGAATGCTTAGTGGTAACGAGTCATCTCTTGAGGTAGGGTAGTTGTGGAGATGTTGCTTGAGTTGGTGAATAGCATTGAGTGTACTTGTTTTAGTTTAAAAAAAGGAAGAATGTGAAATTCGTGTGTTCATGCTTAATTGCCGGTGTCAACAGTAGTCAAAATTCAGAATGTGTGATTGAATTAAATGTGAATTGCTCTTTCATACAGATAGGTACGATTTGGGGTGTTTATCAAGTTCTATTGCACGAGTATGAGCAAGAGTCTAAGTGTGGGGTTTTGATATTCGACTTAATGTTTACATATTTTGATGTATAGTGCCTCACATTATGCTCATGTCAAGTAGATTTCGGATGCATAATATAATGATTTGTGATAAGTTGTGATATTTCTATGTATAGGAATCATTCGGATGTGATTTGGAACAAAAGTGCGCGAATTGGAGCAAAAATGGGAGGAAAATGTAAAAGTATCTTGTTGAGCGCTACAGGCAGCGTGGGGCGCTACCTTTGGCGCTCAAATATTCTGTGAAGAAGTTGAGCACTAGGGCTAGTGCCCCATGCTACCCTGGGCGCTCAAGACATGAAAGTCACCTATTTCACCGAGGACTCGGTTATTTTGTGGGGTGGACGTGACTTAGAGAGAGAAACAAAAGTACGAAACACTCGGTAGCACGAATTTGATCAATTCTTAAATTCTTATTTTAGTGTTCATTGATATTATGTTTGAAAACTTTATTTTTGATCATGGTATAAACATGAGTGGCTAAGAACCCTATTATTCTGGGGTCATGGGTGCTACATGAATGTTGACGTTTGATTTTTAAATTGACGAGTTTGATTTTATCATATTGGTTTGTTTATTTAATTCTATTTTTAATTATTTCGCTGAGTAGCTAATAGTGCAATACTATCTACGGATCTACAGTTGAACTCGAAAGTGAGAATTCTAGATTGCATATAGAATTAAATAGATCAAGTTGTTGAACTTGGGTATCGGGGAACAGATTCGCGGTTAGGATAGACATATAACTAATTGTTGCTTGGTTGGAATACAGAAAGTGTAAATGCAATATTGTTTGTATTAATTTCATAGACATATAGGCATTAAGTTAGATTGTGTAGGAGAGTAATAACTTGAAAGATTATTATGAGTATTATCAACCCTGTCAATCAACAAGCCAGATAAATCAATTGGTCATTTTAAGCCAAGAACGCAACAAAATCGTTAGTTAGCCTATGACCCTGGAATATCTTCTCATAATGATTTTTATTTAAAATTGCTTATGTGTTGTGGTTGATCTCTAGTTATATCATTGCTTGATAGTTTGTTAGGTGGTAAATTAGTCACTTATAAATTTTGTGAGAAATCTCTTGAATCGATAAGTCATTTGAGTTTTAATAAGTAAAAAGGTAATCATAGGTCTCAGTGGAAATGATACTCTACTCACTACTATATTACTTGACGACCACGTATACTTGCATGAGTGTGTTTGGCCGAAACATCGGCCTCGGATCCACAGAAGCAAGTTTGTTGCTGGGCAAGCTATGACAGCATGTGCGGTCATTTCTCTGCAGAAGAGGCTTTGTTCCGCAGAAGCGCATGCATATATGCACTCAAAGGTCCGCATAAACGATTTTCCCTGGCTTAACAAAAAGCCAAACCTGCAGTGGATTTTCCGCAGGTGCAGAGCCGTAGAAGCGATTATTGGACCACAAAATCGTAACAGTTGGGCAGAAAAGGGATGGATCAAGGATTTTGTTCCATTTTTCATCTTTTGAGTTAGAGAGGTCAGTTTTGGGCCATTTTGGTGGGGATTGTAAAGGAGTTGATTGGAGTAAGTGTTTTTTATTCGGATTTTATAATTATACATGAATATATTATTGTTTTATAATTTAATTAGTGTTTTGAGTAGGAAAAATTGGAGAATTTTGTGAAAACTCCTTAAGCTATAATTTGAGGGTTTGAAGGTCAATTTGAGGTCAAAATTGGATAATTTTAGTATGGTTAAAATCGTTATTGAATTGGTGTTCGAATTTTGTATTTTTTGTCGGGCTTCGAGATGCGATCCTAGTGTTGACTTTTTGATTTTCTTTTGAAATTACAACTTTATTATTCAGAATAATTTCCTATGGTTTGTATTTATGGTATTATGTTATTTTGGCTATATTCAAGCTATCCAGAGTTGGACATAGGCTTAATAGTTGTGTGGGGGGACTACCCCTTGGGATTTAGATTGATTTTGCTCTTTGTGCTATGTTAAAGTCGTGTACGCAAGGTGACGAGTGGGTACACAAACTATATGTGGTATTTTACCGTTTTAGGCCATATAGACTATTTTCATGCCTTTAGTTGAGTCATTAAAACATGTCACCTCTTTTATTTCTAATTCACTTATACATTTGTTTATCTACTCTCTCTCACTTATATAATGTTGTAGAACTTGTTCTAGCTATTACTTGTTATTTACTCTTATATGCTTTAATTGAATTTATCGCTTCTCTTATTTTCTTCTTACTTCTTTAGTTGTACAACTAACTTACTTGGAGTTATTATTTCATAGAATATGTTCTTGTTGAGTTATTGGTGTTGAAGATGGAAAAGCCATTATCACATTGAGGTGATGTTGTTAATTGTTGAGGTATCTCTCTTGTAGAGTTATACACTTTTATTTTGCTATTGTTGAGATTCTTTTTCACATTGTGGTTGATGCATGAGCTATTTTGAAGTGGAAAACATTTATATTTTTGGCTTTGTGGAAAGTTGTGGCATATGGACTCTTGTTGTGTAAGTTGTGATTGTGTTGTGATATCGATACGCATGCGGTGGTATACGTCTAGGGGTTGAAACATATGTGGTGAGATAAGGTGGGCATGATACACGTGTGGCTAGTAGGGGAACTACTTGAAGCCACACAATGTGATAAGGTGGGCCAAAACGCGGGTAGCTATTCCGGGAAAAATGATTTTCCAAACTAAATGTAGGGTTCCCACAATGATATAAGTAGAGATTGTAATTGAAATTGAGAAATGTGAATACGAGACGGTACCTCGATTTTTATTCTTGTTGTTATCTCTTATTTACCTCACTTGTATTTATCTGTCTTGTTTCTTGATGTCCTTTATTATTTGTTACTTTTGTAGTTGCCTTCATTGTTTTAAATTTTGTTTTAGCTTATCTTGTTTATCGCTTTATTACCTCATTTTCCTCTTTTCCATTTTTAAAATATACTATACTGGTTCAATTTCTTTTTTAATCCTAGTAGATGTCTTGACTTGGCCTCGTCACTACTCTATCGAGGTTAGGCATGATACTTACTTGGTACAATTGTGGTGTACTCATACTACTCTTCTGCACATTGTTGTGCAGATATAGGTACCTCGAACCAGGCTAGGTGCGAGTGAGTAGCGCATTTAGTTTGGAGACTTCAAGTTATACCTGCTCGGTATTTGCAAGCCTCGTTGTCATCCTCTGTCCTTATTTTTCTATAGTTACTCTTTACTTAGCCAGTGGTGTATTAGGGATGTTTTAGCATTGCCATGAAGAGCCTATGAATCATTCTAGCTAGATTTAGGCATTTATTGTCAACAGTATTGTTGAGTTCTTTTATGATAGCTAGTTGGTATAAGTTTGAAGTTCTATTATTATTTCTGCTATTTCTCCATGCATCTTAGGCTTACCTAGACTTAAAGACTAGGTGCCATCACGGCATCCTCATGTGGGAAATTAGGGCCTTGATAAGTTGGGAGCAGAGCTCTAGTCATAAACATGTTTAGTAGAATTTTACAGATCGATACAGAGACATTTGCCTTTATCTTCGAGAGGTTACAGGACTGTTAGGAAACTTCACTTCATTGACTCATTGTCATGCAAATTTGTTGACTTCGAAATTCAGAATTTTTGTCTTTTTATTCTTTCACAAATGGCAAGGACCCGTAATATTAGATCCAACGATCAGACACCCGCGCCCCTGCTAGAGCTGCGAGAGGTGGGGGTCAGGGAGGAGGCCGAGAAGGGGCACGTGGTGCTGCTGTAATTTCTATCAGAGCTACGACAAAGAATCCACCAGTAGCTCCAATTAGGTGGAAGGGACCTAAAGGTACCTGTTTCCACCCCTACACTTTAGGAGACCCTCGCACAATTCTTGAGCATGTTCGGCACTCTAGCTCCGGCATGGTTGATTCCACTTACACCATCCACATCTTAGGTTTAGGGAGGAGCTCAAATTCTCACGATTCGTACCCCAGAGCAGCCGGTCCATGTTGATCAGGTTCTAGAGGTTATGCCAGTGCAACTCGTTATTTCAGTTATGACCGAGGTTAGGGTAATGGCATTTGAGGATGAGGATCTGAGATTTGAGAGGTTCAAGAAGTATCATACTCCTACTTTTAGCGGACTAGCTATACAAGATTCATATAGTTTTCTAGAGAAGTGCTACCATATTCTCCTCACAATGGGTATTGCGGAGACACGCGGAGTTGTTTTTACTACTTTGCAGCAGTCAGAAGCAGCGTATCAGTGGTAGCGGGCTTACGAGGAGGGTATCCCAGCCGATGCAGCTTCACATACATGGACTTTGTTTTCAAAAATGTTCTTAAGAGAGTTTTTTCCCTAGAGCCTTCGGGATGCATGGCGTACAGAGTTTGAGCAGCTACACTAGGGTACTATGACAATGTTAGAGTATGTTGTCAGATTTGAGTATGTTGTCAGATTTAGTAAGTTGTCCAGGCATGCACATGCCTTGGTTTCTATAGTTAGAGAGTGATTCCATCGATTCACGAGGGGCTCAAATATGGTATTAGATTCAGCATGGCTCGAGAGTTGGAGACAGATACTCCATGCCAGCAGGCGGTAGAGATTGTAGGGAGGTTGGAGAGTACGCGAGGCCCTGAGAGGGAGGAGAGAGAGGCCAAGAGTCTTGGAGATTCAGAAGGATATAGTGGTGTCCACGTCCCAGCTGCAGCCTATCATGGTAAAGGCTATGTGAGCCATCCACTTCACTAAGCAATTACGCATCACCATCGTCTAGTATGCCTCCTGAACAAGGTGTCTTTAGCGGTCAGTCTAGCCGACCAGGCCACGAACAATTTCAGTAGCAACATCCACTGAGATCTTTCTTTGAGTATGGTGATACTAGAACTATGGTGAGGGACTTCTCGAGACTCGGGAGGGGTGCACCTCCACAAATTATTGCGACTCTATAGATTCTACCTAGTCCACAGACTTTATAGGCCATGGTTGTCACTCTAGTTGCCACTCAAACTGCACAATCCTCTAGAGGAGGAGGTTAGGAAGGTAGGGGTTGCCCTAGAGGGGGAGGCTAGGCCAGATTCTAAACATTTTTGGATAGCACGAAGGCGGTGGAATCAGACGCAGTTATCCCAAGTATTGTTTCAGTTTGCATAGAGATGCATCAGTTATATTTGATGTAGGACCCACATATTCATCTGTGTTATCTTATTCTACTCCGTATCTGGATATATCTCGTGATTCTTTGAGTTCTCCTATATATGTGTCCACGTTTGTGGGAGATTCTATTATTATGGACCGTGTGGATTTGTTGTGTTTAGTTATTATTGGTTTTTTTGAGACCTGAGTTAATCTATTGTTACTCAGCATGATAGGATTTGATGTTATCATGCCCATGGATTTATTATCGCCCTATCGTGCTATTCTGGATTCTCACGCCAAGAATGTTACATTGGTTATGCCAAGTTTGGCACAGTTAGAGTGGAGGGATACATTAGATTATATTCCTAGCCGGGTTCTGTACTTCCTTAAGGCACAACAGATGGTTGAGAAGGGGTCTGATGCATATCGAGCCTTTGTGAGAGATGTTAGTGCTGATACTTCTACTGTTAAGTTAGTTCTGGTAGTGACAGACTTCCCAAATGTATTTCCGGCAAATTTTCTGGCATGCTGTTTGATAGAGATATTGATTTTGATGTTGACTTATTGCTAGGAACTTAAACCCATTTCTATTCCACCATACCGTATAGCACCGGCGGAGGTGAAAGATTTGAATGAGCATGTGAGTGGTGTAATCAGGGGACCAATTTTCCCCCAGTATGATGCCTCGAGAGTAACCCGAAGGCATGGGATCTCGTGTGGATCGCTTCTCTCGAGGTCTATCAATACCCTGCTAAGATCAGACATCAGCTCAGGTCCCAATGAACGTAGGTATACCCCGAGGGATGTACCCAGTGTCAATGAAATCTATCCAAGCGACTCGACGCCAGACCTCATACGACGTAAAAATAACGAGCTATCACATCTCATTCTGTTTTGTTGTACTATGTATTTTGTACTAAGTTGGGACGTCCCCTTTCTATAAAAAAGGGTCACCAACACCTTCTCTAGTTCAAAGTTATTTTATTGCCGGACATTCTCTTTGTTTATCATTTAACACCCCTCGAGGCCGTCTCCATGTTTATCGCGTCTTAACTTATTTCTCCATTCTATAGCTTAATATTAGCCAAAGGAGCTCTACCTGGTGATATCATAACTATTATCCCATCCCTGATTGTCCCCGATATTTCGAGATCAACACTAACGCCCACCCCGAGGCTTCATCGACCATCTCCACCCCCGGGCAGCAGGCCCCCTCTGGTTTGGTTATGGCCTTGCTTTAACTTGCTTTTCATCATCATGGCATACCGATATCCGTTATATCTGACCAATATATTGTCCGACATCATGGCATGCCGATATCCATTATATCTGACCGAGGCACACAGTTTACATTGCACTTCTAGAGGGTGATATAGTGTGAGTTAGGCTCACAGGTTAAGTTCAGTACAATGACGGACAACCTAGCACACCATTCAGATATTAGAGGATATGCTTCGTTCCTGTGTTATGGATTTCAGAGGTTTTTGGAATTGTATGCGGCAAAATCAGAGGGTCCAATTTCTTGATATTAAGTCACATCAGAAGAACACCTCGAGACCTTAATGACTTAAAGCTATGACCGAGTTCCCTCCCTCGAAGCTCGTCGAGGCCTGGCCAAAAGAGAATATTGATCAAGGCTAAAGTAAAACAGGAGATTCCCAAGGCATGCGGCTAAGTCTAACAAAGCCGGTCTACCCGAAGCCTGTATCAAGGTATCACATCTAGCCATCACTTCTGCATACCTTTACAATTAATGCATTTTGTACTATGTTGGATTTCGCTTCCTATATAAAGGGGATCCTCATCACTTTGTAAAGGGCTGTTGTTGCTCCAACTATTCGACTTAAGATCAATAACAACTTTTTCCTTCTTTTCTCTCCAACTTACCCGCTCGAGATTATCGCTTTCATACTTGTTCTTCATTTATTTCTTGCTGTTGGACAAAAAGAGCCTCCTTTAATTACATCCTAACTGTTAGACCTCTCCCGATTATCCCCGATAGCTTGAGCTTGTGCCAAAACATCGACCTCGAGGCCCCTCATCGGTCAGCCCGAGGCCCGAATAGCCATCCCCTCGATTTGATAATAACTCTTCTTTAGTTAGCATTTCGTCGTTAAGCTTCACATATCTAGCATCAACTGCTTCAACAAATAGCATAAAAATAGATCATGTATTTTTAGAGTCCTATCAACAAATTTAATTGTTATTACCATTTTCACGATAAATAGTTTGGCACCCACTGTGGGGCTAAAAATAATAGTGATTATTTTTTTGCTGGTTTCATCACACAACACAAGTTATCTTTCACACTCTTTCTTGTCCAAGATCTTCGATTTTAGGTCAAAATGTCTGGCTCAATGAACAAAGTTGAGAATGACAAATTTGAAAACCACGGAGAGAATGGTATGGCTGTTCCAATTATTAGCGCCACCATATAACCTCGACAATGTGCTTGGACCGATTCTAGCCGATAGGGTTCGCAAGACGCACAGTAGGTGGACGAAACCTCACACACCGACAAGAGCATACAATATGGCGACTAACAGGAAGCCCAAAAATCCCTAGCTCGGGAAGAACGGGAAGTTAACCTTCATGTTATTTTTGAAATCTTACAGGCACAAGAGTTGGCTATTCCTTAGCTACAAAGTGACTCGAAGACTCCCAGCATGGTAGCACCGGGGACTATTCCCCCAGCCGAACAGATACCCGAGCAATTGAGAAGCAACAAGTCAATAGCTGACCCTGCCATCATGAAAATACTTGAATACCTCAACAAAAGGGTCGAATCGGGAAAGAAAATAATAGCAGCCAACGATAAGAAGGTCAAGACCTACAACTCTAAGGTCGACCAAATTCCGGGCACACCCCCGGTCCTAAAGGGTGTGGATTCCAAAAAGTTCATACAAAGGCCGTTCCCCATAGGAGAGGCCCTGAAACCCATTCCAAAGAAGTTTAGAATGCTAGAACTCTCAAACTACAATGGGAACTCAGATCCCAATGAACATGTCACTGCCTACACCTGCGTGGTAAAAGGCAAAAATATAAAGAACGATGAGATCGAGTCTGTATTGTCGAAAAAGTTCAGGGAAACACTCTCGTAGGGGGCCATGATGTGGTATCATAACTTGGCTCCAAACTCCATAGATTTATTCGCCATGCTAGCAGACTCCTTTGTAACGGCACATGCCGGTGCCATCAAAGGAGAGACGAGGAAGTCCAATGTTTTAAAAAATAAGCAAAGGGAGAATGAGATGCTACGAGAATTCATGTCTCACTTTCAAATGGAATGGATAGAGCTACTGCCAGTCTCCGATGACTGTGCAGCGCAGGCTTTCACTCAAGGTCTGAACAAACGAAGCTCGATGGCTTCAAAACAGTTGAAATAGAATTTTATCGAGTATCCAGCTGTGACCTGGTCGGACGTCCACAACCGGTACTAGTCGAACATCTAGGCCGAGGTTGACTAGTTGGGAGCCTCCTCGGTCAGTATACCCAAGGAGGCTCCTGGCAAATGAACCGAAATCATAAAAAGAAAGATATCTATCGTACATTGAAGATAGGATGAATACCCCAAGGCACAACCTACCTCGCAACGATCGGATAATGGATCTAGAACAGGATCCACGAGGACTCATCAACAGAGCTAGATTCGATAGGAAAACAGGGCCAACGGGTGCACCTCATTTGTCAGAATACAACTTAACATCGATGTATCAGACATCATGTTCGTCATCAGTAAAATCCGATATGCCAAATGGCCCATGCCTATACAATCGAATCCCTCACAAAGGAATTTGGGCGAGTTTCACAACATACATGGCCATATGATCTAGGATTGCCACGAGCTCCGAGAAGAGATAGCCTGACTACTTAACAAAGGGCGTATCTGGGAATACCTTAGCGATCGGGCAAATGAATTCTAGGAAAGAGAAACGACAAAGAAGAACGAGTCAAACGAGCCACAACTTGACATCCACATGATCATGGGAGGCGGCGATGCCTCGCTAATGAGAAAGAAAAAACTATCCACCACTAGATAAAAGCGAACATGAGGATATATTCCTGAGGACGCCCTCACATTCAACAAAGAGGACACCGAGACCTTGTCTCAACCTCACAATGATGCACTGGTAATCTCTTTCCTTATAAATTCTTTTTACGAGTACTTGTGTATCCAGGTAGCTCGGCCAACATTATCAGGTCGAGGGTAATAGAGTAGCTTGAACTGCTCAACCAAATCGTGCCCGCCACTCGGGTCCTCAATGGATTCAATATGAAAAGTGAAACAACGAAAGGAGAAATCATCCTCCCGGTCACCGTGGTCGGCATGACCCAAAATGCCAAATTCCATCTCATTGAAGGAGACATGAGGTATAATGCCTTATTCAGACGGCC
The DNA here is from genome assembly GCA_026770625.1 of Nicotiana glauca. Taxonomy (NCBI): domain Eukaryota; kingdom Viridiplantae; phylum Streptophyta; class Magnoliopsida; order Solanales; family Solanaceae; genus Nicotiana; species Nicotiana glauca. Next base: position 23,706 of record MU687544.1, on the reverse strand, counting down.
GTGGATACACTACATGAGAGTGGTACCATCCACTTTTCACCAAATGATGAAGTTGTCGACATAGGACGTAATTAAAACCGTCTACGGGGGAATATTATGCTGCAAAGGAAATATTCACGGTACACGATGTGGCACCGATGCTCGCACCACTGCCCGCAAAATAGCCGAAAGGTAATTGAGCCATACCCTCAATTAAGCCCGATTAAATAAAATAAAGGACCGTACCGCATCCTCACCTCGAGTTATTGGAACATATCTGTCACGACCCAAACCGAAGGGCTACAGTGGGCACCAATCGAGTACCAACATATCTTTCTTATCATACTATCATAAGTAAATGAGCCAGAAACCCCGTCATGAGATAACACGAATAAAACATAGGGAAATACTCAACATATGACGACCCAACATGATATTCAAACCTATACATGTGACATACAGACCTATAAGGCCGACATGACCATTTGTAAACTCAAAACATAGGTTGACAAGCCCATACATGTATCCATAAACCTGACGTCTTGTCTACAAGCCTCTAAGAGTACATAAAATTAAAGGCCAGGACAGGGCTCCGCCAATACCAATCTATACATATCCAAAGCATACTGACCAAATAGGCAACTCTGGAGCAAGTGGAGTGACCAACACCTTCGCTGAGCTGATAGCCTACTAGGAGAAATGTCAACCTGTCTATCGAGACCTGTAGGCATAAAACGCAGCGGCCCCAGACAAAAGGGACATCAGTACGAATAAAGTACGAGTATGCAAGGCAGGAAAGCATAAACAAGAATAGTAATGTAAGGAGAGATAGAGGAGATACGACCTGTAGCATATGAGTGCCTGTGGGGGCTACTGATATGAAATGCATAATACATATATATGCATAAATTTTTTAAAAACACTCGCCTCTGTGGGCATCACCGTCATCATATTGTACCAGGCCTCAAAGAGGACTCGGTAAAAACGTACCCGGCTATCATAAGGCTTGGTATAATCGTACTAGGCCACGTAGAGCTCGGTAAACCCAACTGATCAATGGTTGCACAATAGAAGCCATACCCAGCCATCTATAGCGCAGCTCGGTAGAGTAGAATATATACATATATACAATGCATGCTGGACTCATTGGAATAGTATTTTGAATCTTTCGGAGTGACATAAGGTCGGTATCGTCTGTACGTGTTATTAGGACTAACTCTTCATCATGAATCTTATAAGAATTAGGAAGTGCCAACAACATTGATAACATAATCATAAGAGAAGCAACATCAATCGTTCCATAAGAAGGGAAACAATGTAAGTACTGCTAGCTTCTAAGAGGAGAGTATCTTTGGAAGCTCGTTCATTACATTATGTACAATCGGAGTCATACAAAAGAAGGAAGGTATAGAATCACATACCTTGTATATTCTTCCCAACCTCAAGCTATGCAATTTCACAACTCGTTAGTCTACAATAAGAGAAATGACCCTATCATTATCGTTTGGGCGTCGTAACTATTATGTATCGAACTCAACCTATTTCACGAGGAAACACACAGCACCTCCCCTATATATATTACTTAACACAAGTCAAAACAATCACCAAACAGTCCAAACAACATCGATAATAATCATATTGAGCCTCCCGAAATAGTACACAACCTAATCACTTCATACCTAAGACGACCACCGTAGCAGTGTCAAACGACCCAAAAATGTTACAACAAACGACCCGAAAACCACCGTTCCATTATGTGGTGTTTATCCACACCCTTTGTCTTCTCAAATCAATAAAAACAATAGCAAAAGATAAAATCCAATAGCAACACAAAACAGCCCACAAAACAGTCCACTAAAAGTTAAATAACTCGAACTCATGGCTTCCGATCACCGTTCCGTGTATTCGAACAATTAGGAAACAAATTTCTCAACCTTCATTGATATTTAAACACTTAAACACAGATATTAGGCGTTTCTTAACTATTAAGTAACTTCCAAAACTCGAACTACAAAGAAAAATGAGAGGCAGTATAATCATACTTACGTTGTAGGGATCGTTTTGATGTTATCGCTTCTCGATTTCGTGCCCGGGATGATAACCTTCTTTGAAACTCTAGAAGAGAGCTTAAGTGTTTTTTTATGGGTGTTCTATGGCCGTGTTATACTAAAAAATGAAGAGAAAGCCGACCTCAGACTTATATATATCAACTTTGGAAAAGTCAAAGAGGTGCTAGCTTGGCACCCTAACATTGGTCCATCTTCCGACGCTTATATTTTTTTATCAGGATGTCGTATGAACAAACGGTTAAGAGAGTTGGAAACTAAATTCCAAGACCTTAATTTGGTATATAATATGTCACAAAAAGACCTCATATAGCACACAGAATGTACTACTCAAAAAGCTTTAATGACACACCTACTTGTCACCTATGCAGTCTGCGCAGTTTGGCGACACTACAAATATCTCTCTACTGCTATGTCGTATCGGTGAATGGTTTAATGGGTTAGAAAATAAACTCGTAGATATTCAATTTGGTAGGTAGATCATACCCTAATTTCAAGTATATTGGGAGAAAAGCTCAGCTACACTTGACCTAAGTTTCAACACATTTATGAATGTAACTTGCGATGACTTTTTCCAACATTTGTTCCACCACTCACTTGAATTTAAATCATAACACAAGTCTATCATATGACTAAAATAACTCATAATATGATATCCTTATAATTTTAAACACCCTATTCTCATCCCAAAAGTACATGTTATAACATTCCCAGCTTGTCGACTTTCGACGAAACTTATTTTCTTCAATTTGTTTAGCTTCTAAGACTTTCCAACCATCTTGGTACTTGTTATTCATGATCTTAAATATTTGTAACTTCGAAGGTAACATGATCAACTTACTTTGTCTAATTTCGAAGGCGATATCATTTTTGAGCTTACATCAATTGACTTACGACGTACTTTTATATACGAAAACATGGGGTGTGACAATATCGATTCTTAGAATATTGCCAGCGCGTCTCACATTAAAGTATGACCATATCCCTTTTTATTTAGTATTTCAGACTAACCTTCATGAAGGCGCCCAATCAAAGTGGTTGGAATGCTAACCCAGCTCAAAGACCTTAAGGTTTTAAAACATCTGTTGCACTATTTTCCTTTGACCTTGTTTTTATCCTGAAAAAGGGTTTTACCGGCAAGGTTTTTAACGAGGCAACGTCTGCATTCTACCTAAGGGAGACACAACAAATTTTTGAGGCTTCTTTTGAAATCAAACACGAATGCTGGGGGGGAATTCCCCCCAGGAAGCCATCCGCTCAAAAAAATCAAGAAAAGCCAAAACGGGGTCTCTAAATGAAACTAATGTACCAAGCCAAACGGTCAAACGAATCGTGTCCATATAGCCAGGCCCATGACGACGAATACATGTACACTTGTATCAAATAATCGAAGAACATCTTCTGATAAGGCATCTTGCGCTCCAAAAGATACTCGGCACCTTCGCAAAAACAATTCCGCCGCCAAAAACGTCATGGATACTCAGGGACGGACGTCGGCAACTCAACATGTAAACGACCACCAGGTCGGGACTCCGAAATCATAAGCCCTTAGGTAAGGCAACACGGAAAGTGCTAAACATCTCTAATGCCAAAAGCACCTAGAGTACTCGGGGACTAGCGTCAAAATCTCAAAATAAAAGCGCACGACCTCAGGGTCGGTATCTCCAAAATCGTAAGTCCCCAATGACGCAATATGAAGTTTACGAAAAATGGCTCCCGAGTCTGGAAACGCTCGAGGACTTGGGGACTGCCATCAAAATGCCACCTCTATTGACTCATCAAAAGCGCACAAACTCTGGGCCGGGATCTCCAAAATCATAAGTCCCCGACGAGGCAATGTGAAGTTTACAAAAAATAGCTCCCGAGTCAGGAAACTCTTGACGACTCTGGGACTGCCGTTAAAATACAACCTCCATTGATACTCGGGGACAGCGTCAACAACTCAACCTTTAAACGACCCCAGGTCAGGACTCCAAAATCGTAAGCTATCAGGTAAGGCAATGCAAAAAGCGTTAAACATCTCCAACACCAAAAGCACCACGATTTCTCGGGGACTGACGTCAAAATCTCAAAATAAAAGAGCACAACCTCAGGGTCGGGATCTCCAAAATTGTAAGTCCCCGACGAGGCAATATGAAGTTTACGAAAAATGGCTCCTAAGTTAGAAAACTCTAGATGAATCGGGAACTGCCGTCAAAATGCCACCTCCATTGACTTATCAAAATACAAGGCTATAAGACCCCGAGCGGGCAGAATCGGTCCCGTAAGTCCTGCATAAGGCAGCAACTATATCTGTAATACCTCAAAGGCATGAAAAATCTGTAAAACCTCAACGGCATGACAAAATGGTAAGACCTCAACGAGATAAAAAATCTGTAAGACCTCAACGATATGAAAAACTGTAAGACCTCAATGGCTTGAAAAATCTATAAGACCTCGACAGCATGAAAAATCTGTAAGACCTCAATGGTGTGAAAAATCTGTAAGACCTCAATGGCGTGAAAAATCTGTAAGACCTAAACACCATGAAATTTTTTTAAGACCTCAACGGCATGAAAAACTGTAAGACCTCAACAGCATGAAAAAACTGTAAGAATTCAGCGACATGAAAAATCTGTAAGACCTCGACGGCATGGAAAAATCTGTGAGACTTCAATAGCATGAAAATTTTGTAAGACCTTATTACAGGCATAAACTTGATCCCAAAGTTTAGACTATATATCAAATTTGAAAGACCCCTAAAAAAGCATACCCTCAATATAGACTCCCAAACTACTACAGTCGGGACCAAAAATGGCTCCAGCCAAACACAAATGACTATGGACATATGGCTGTACCAGCCAAACTTACGTGACTTGGGGACGCCCGACCGTCGCTACTAAATCATAGGCCATTGCTTCGATTCTACTTCGAAAAGAACTAGTTAAATAGGTTACCCTCAACAGGCAAAAAATCTTCGACCATGTCAGCTCCAAATCACAAGGCTTCGAGCTACTCATCCTACGAGCTAAACCTTCTGAGGTGCTCGAAAATCGCCACAAATGACTTGAAATTGAGGTTCTTCCTAAACCGACGACGGGTTAGGAAAAATCATCGTAAAAAAACCTTAATGAGAGGAAAACAAAGCCTGCATATGCCTAACGGAAAAACGTAAGAGCCATTGTCTCCAGCCTAACGAGCCTCAAGGCCAGACACTGAAAGGTTACATCGACCAAAAGCATAAGAGCCACCATTGCCAACTTAAAATTTGAAAGCTTGAGGGTCAAACTGAGCTCGAGTCATAACCCCATTCAGAGACCAGATCCAAAATAGTTAACTATACATGTCTAAGGGCAAAGCATAAGAGCCATCGTCACTAGCTTCATGAGCCTCAGGGCAACACACGTAAAAGGTTGCTTCGGCCCAAGGCATAAGAGCCATTGTCGCCAGCCCACTCAAACACAAAACTTGAGGGTCAATTATGCTCGAGTCGAAATCTGACTCGGAGACTGAGCCCAAAATAGACAAAATCCAAATGCCCAAGGGCAAGGCGTATGAGCTATTGTCGTCTGCCAACGCACACACAAAAGCTTGAGGGTCAAATAATCTCGGGTTAAAGCACGACTCAGAAACTAAACCCAAAACACTTGAGAAAAAGTATAAGAGCACTAACGCCAGCTTACACTAAAGGCCGCATTAATCAAAATCCTAATGAGCGCCGGAGCCATATCACGAATCTAACGATTCTCACTAACTCTGAAACCAGTCCGCCTGGTCAGAAGCGAAGTAGAAAGGTGTACATAAGAAATAAAGCTTCAAGTTTTATTTTATTTACATACATGAAAAAGTGCATTCTCCATCTACAAACGCGCTATGAAAATATTACATACAAGATGGCAAAATCTACGCCTCACCTCTGAGGGCTATGACCTAGCGGCCTCATTTTCACTCACCTGCGCATTAGACAAAAGTGACCGAGCATTACGCTCGTCCGCCTTTGCTTGCGCTAACTCTTCCGGGAGAACAAAACCCTTCACACCGATATCATCAAGAACCTTTCTTCGGGATCTGTAACGAGCATATTCTTTAATACTATCTTCACGATCGAGGACCATCTTTAACTCAGCTTGGGCATCGGTGGCATACTTCAAATAAATCGCCATATCCTTATCAGCCTTAGCCCGACTCAGTCCAGCTTTGGTCCGAGCATCAATGATCTTAGCCCTATCTTTCAAAATTTCAAATTTGAGCTTCGTGATCATATCTGCTTGAAGTAAAACATTATCGTGAGCTAAGCGAAGTTGGACCTTGAAGGCAGGAACTATAGCCAGGGCACCCTTCTCCTATGAAGCTTGAACCTGCGCCTGAGCTCTTACCTCGATGCAGTCATTCCTAATTCGGTGGGCTTAACCCCTCAGGTGTTCCATGGTTTCCATCTTTTTCTGCAGCTAGGATAGGCGAAAATGTAACTTGAGAGGTTAAAAAGCGAAATGTATAACCGCCTGGGACGGGAAGTTACCTGCTCCATCAAATAGCTTGTGAGGCCCGTGAATGATTTTTGCTATAAACCCGAAGGCTCGTAGTGCAACTAGAATACATCTTAGAAATGTGTAAATTTTTCTTGACGAGCTCGCTCGCCGCAGTTCGGACCCTTTTGGACTAATCTATGCATTAAAAAGTCAAGAAACAATATTTTCCAAAAAAGTGCAATTCTGCGGTCGAGAATGCGATCGCATATCAAGTATGCAGACCACATTTCAACCGCAGAGTGAGTCAGTGTGTTGATCAAATTGAAGTCAACTATGCGATCACATAATCAAAATACGGACCGCATAGTCGTCGTATAAATTCTTAAGGATTTTGTGAAGGGCAGTTCTGCGGTGCATTATGCAACCTCAAAGCGTGAATGCGGACCGCATTTCTGCCACAAATCTAATCAGTACACCCAGTTCTGCAGACTGCATTTCCACATTGCGATCGCAAATGCGACTGCAAATATGACTCGGGTGCTTATTTTATAAATTTTAAAATCCACCCCCACCCCGTTAAAAACTCCACAACATGCTATTTTCTGTTACTTTTCACAATATAGAGAGAGGGGGAGGGAGTTCTAGAGTGAGAAGGAGCGACATTCATTAAGCTCCATCTGAATCCATGCCCAATTCCTTGAAGGTTGCTAACTGAGGCTACTATGTTTTCATCCTAAATGGTAAGTAATTGAATCCTCATCAATAATTTCAAGCATTTATGTTAAAGCAAGTAATTATAAAGAGGGTACGTAGGGTATAAAGTTAGAAATATTTCATTTATAAGTAATAATGGGGTATTGGAAGATTGTGACTTTAAAAGATGGTAATTAGGGTAGAAAGTGATAAAATCTCTCACAAAAGGAACCAAAAACCACAATGTACACCTAGTTCTTGACAATATGCTCAAATGAGCTAGAATCTTAGTCGTATCTCTAATTCTTGACTAAATTCATGGCTATCATAAAATAGATCGAAGTTGCTAGGAAATTCCGGAAATTATTGTAAAGAATTAAGGGAGACTCCATTAAGGTATGTATGGCTAAACTTTTCTTTTAGTATTGAATTTCTTAGTGTTCAAATGGTTGGCTTGAAGTCTCAAATTGATTATATTTGATTGGTTGCATTAACATGTTTGGTGACGGAATTCCGTTACGCATTGTTCTATGTGTTTATTTGAAATCATGATAATTGTTAAGGTGATCATGTCTTTCAAAGTGTTTGTTCTTTTATTAAGAATGTGAATGCCTTGTATGGTAGCCCTTGACAAATGAATAGTGGAATTACATTAACAAATTGAAAAAGGGAGGACTTGTGATGTGTTGATATATCTAAATGCCAAGGAGCAAATAAATGAAAAAGGTGTAGTACCCGCTGTGGGAAAAGATGGAAGGAAATGGAAAATAAAAAGTAATTAAAAGAGGTTATGTCCCAAGTGAGATGGCTTAGCCGGTCCGGCCGAGATTGGACACCATGCTGTACACATGGTGGCATTTATATTGGATTCCGGAACATTATTGTGAAAATGGATATGTCTCACTTGGGATGGCTTAGCTGGTCGGGACGAGACCGGACTCCGTGTTAAAAACCCACGGTGGTATTATATTTTGAAGACATGGTATTTGTCACTAAAGAATATTAACCTAAAGAAGGGAAAGACTCAACCAAGAATCATATGAAACTTATTTGGTGCTTCTCCTTGAGTTTCTGTGATGTAATTCTTGATGATGTAACTGCCTTCCATTGGTTCACTGTTCATTCTATTAAGAAATGTGTTTTCCATACATACTAGTACTATTCGACAGTACTAACGTCCCTTTTGTCGGGGGCGCTACATCTTTGAATGGATGTAGATGCTTGTATTGCTGATAGTGCCGATCGCAGATAGTGGTGCACTCTTGTTCTCTTCGTAGTTGTCTCGGTGAGCCCCCATTCCTCCTAGGGGTTTGCAGCTCTTCTTTGTGTAAGTTATTACATTTTGAGGTATGGTTGGGGCCTTGTCGTCGGTGTCATCATTTTGGTCTCTTGTATCTTTAGAGGCTCTGTAGACATTTCTGTGGGTCATGTATGGGTGCCGGGGTGGTCTTAGAATCATATTGTATTTTGAAACTTTTCGTTCTAGACTGTCATCGGTACGTACTTTTGGGAACTAAACTATGGAATGTACTAAACTATAACTGTATGGAAAATCTTGGAAGTCTAAACTATGGTATAATGTTGTGTTATAAAATGAAACGCTCATGATTAAATGTACAGCCCTTTTTATTCTTCAATTGCACTAAACACAATCGTGGCTCGTAATTTTATCGAGTTATGTAGGAAGTGTTCAGCTAAGGCTTGCTCGATCGGATTTCCTCGGTCGCATGCCATTCGCGCTCCCCGAGGTCGGTTCATGACATAGCTCTCATAATTCGAGCTCCGGTACGCCTCATATCGCAGTTTGTCAAATCAACTTCCTTCTCCTTGCAAAGGATCCCAAAGGACCTACCCTCATCCTTAGCTTTTTGTACCCTATACCCATGGAGAAGCAGCTTGTATCTAAGCCTATCAAAGGCCTACAAAAGAAAAACTCGATAAGAAAGGGAAGATGATAGATTCAGATGGCCTTTGCCAAAACTCACCGCAAAGTGAAGTCCGCGGACTTCCTCGAAGGCCGAGCACACCTCTGTTAACCTAGTCCCCTCTGCCCGAGAATAATCAGTCTCGGTCGAAGCATGATCGCTTGGAGGAATTGCCTCTCCAAAATTGGAAACTTCAGGTGCAGTAGGATCGAGCGATGTTCCCTCACCAAGGACTCGACCATGTTTTGCCCTGCCGTGAGCGCCATCGCACTGCAAATGAATATCCCATTTACCATTGTCATCCTTTAGCTAGAAAGCTAGAAACCGTTTTCCTTCTCCGGAGGAGCTAAGCCTCGCCCTTGGAGGCCTTCCAATACCTACTACGGCAAATTTAATACATGAAAAGGGGAAAATATCTTCCCAATCGAACGACGGACAAGGTAAAAGCAGCGTACACACATACCATGATACTTTTCTTTCCATCTAACTTGGGACACGGCTCGCTATTTATGCTCGTCATATGTCGAATGGGTCGCCAGCTTCTGGACCCAGCCAGGCAGATCAGGAACTTCTCCGGGCGCCCAAAAAATTACTGCAGGAAAGGAGGAAACACGATTAATAAAGTATCTTCCGCCGTGAGCAAATCTAAGAAAGAACGAGGCACTCCAGTCACGCGTATAATTCTATTACTCGGGAATGTCATAAGTTCTATAGGAATAACGTTAGCCATCTAGACCCGGACAAACCGACTAATCCATTCTCGATCTCTATCTTCCTTATTGTCAACCATGAAGGGCGTGGACGAGCGACAGCATAAGGTTAACAGACCTCGATGATAAAAGGGCTGATACAGCCTGACAAGATGGTTGAGTGTGAATTCAAGCCCTACCTTCTCCACAAAGAACCTCATCATCAGCAGTATTCACCAAAACGACAGATATATCTGTGCCAAAGTAACCCGATACTTTAAACAAAAATCGAGCACTACCTGATCAAGGGGGCCTAATGCGAAAGGGTACAAGTACACATTTAGGAACCCATCGGCAAAGTCCGTGATACCCTCATCCGGGGGAAGCACCTGTAATGCTACCCCCTCGCCCCATACACAGTCTCTCCTCACTAGGTCAAAGTGTTCCTCACTTATTAAGAAATAGTCTTTAAAGTGAACTCCCGTGGATCCTGATCTCTAGGATTGGAACTCTCCCCTCTCTGGAGGGTAGACCCTAAAGCAGCAGTCATGGCTATGGCAAAACTAGAAAGCTGGAGCGGGAACCTACACCAACGCTTTAGTGCTGAGGTAACAAAGGAATCAATGCCAAAATGGAAGGAAAGCTATTTAAAATAATGGGATCTCCTAAGAAGCGGGAGCTACCACATATATATGTGGGGAAACAACAACAGTTTGCCTACCTGAGTTAGGCTTCAAAAGGTCAGCGACATCATCTACAGTCCCGAGAAGGCATCTGACCTCAAAGGTTCGTCTCGAGAAGAAAAGTAAGCACTTCGAGCTCCATCCTTGGGGGTTCAACCTCAAGACACCGCCTAAATATGGGTAACCTCTCCCTAGGGACCTATCTACAATTCCTTAAAAAGGTTATCTACATCAAGTTCAACGTAAATCTCCAGGCGCCTGAAGCTGACCTATCACGCCCCAACCTCGGGAGGCGTGACCGAACGCTCAATCAAGTGAACCCGACTGAGCAAACCTAACCGAACACTTTCTGGCCCAACTCAATACGAATAAGGAACTCATGCCTTTGATTTATTTAGATGATAATACACGGCGTATACCACATTACTGATTCATTTCATATCATAAAAATTTACCGTGCATAAGCTAGCTTCAAGGATTTTATTAGAGTTACAGCTTAAGGAGTTCACAAGTTTAGGATCACAACGTATTCTTATAGTGGACTCCCCGAACCCTCGTACATAACCCACACTAGTGTCTTTGGAGCCTCTAAGGATACAACAGATAAGCATGACTACGCTGGAAAGAAGGCCCCGGCTATACCTCAAAAGTGAAAAGTTGTAAATGACAAAAGGTGCATCATATAGCCCCATGAAAGAAAAGGGGCTCACCGAGACTTCGAGTAGAAAAATGCTCCACTACACACGGTCGGCACTGTCCGCTATGGAGCCACCTACAATCATAACACGAATGTATCGCCCCCGGCAAAAGGGACGTCAGTACATTTGAATTGTACTGGTATGTATAACTGAACACCATTTCACTAGAAAGAACTATCAAATAAATACAAGCAATTAATACGGGCAAATCAAGAAGCAATTCATATAATCTTTCGTACAATTTCCACAACATAGATTTGGGCATATCTATCACATGTTCACCACTGTCCTTAATACCACCGCTATCTTGAGCGAAGTCCGGTCACGACCCGACCGACTAGGTCACCTCATTGGAGGCATTAATCTCAATCAATAATTCATTTCCCTCATCCGGAATTCAATATCAGCACATTACCACCATGTGTGCGTCATGGTGTCCGATCACGACCCGATCGGCTAGGTTGCCTTACCTAGGCATTACCCCTTTTCTCTCATTAGTCATCA
>MU687541.1:16911-32270 GCA_026770625.1 Nicotiana glauca | reverse complement strand
TATTCACTCTATTTTTTTTTTTTTTTTTTTTTTTGTGATTTTTCTTAAACAGCCCCTCCTGAATATTTGAATTGACGCGTTCCTATCGAAGCTTGTTTTTTATTTTTATTTTTTAACTCAAAAGAACAACTTTAAATCCATTATATATGTACAGAATAGTTTGAAAATGGGTAATTTTTTTAATTCACAAAAGTGTGATAGTGGAACTAACGTGAAAAGTTCTTCATTTTTTTTTTCGGTAAACAACTCGAAAAACAAGAGAATAAAATGAATGGAGGATATTGTTTGTAGCAATTCTTTATTGAGAGGCATTTTGTCAATATATTGCATAGACTGCCTTTCCTAGTAATTAAATTGGATTAAGTGCTTTTTTCCCTTTGTTTAGGCACATTCTATCTTTATTCTTGATAAGAAGCAATCAGAATATAGTTTATAATTATATGAGCATCTAAAGCTAAAGTAGAACACAATGAAAATTTGCAAAACAAAAGTTTCTTCCTTCTTTTTTTGTTTGTCTAAAATTGATGTTTACAAATTTTGCATAATTATTGAGTTTGCATTGGTTAACAGTATAGAACCATAACAATCCATATATCTCTCTATCCCTTGTATACAAAATTGAATAAATATCAATGTGGAATATGATTAATTCTCTATTTAGAAATATAAGAAAAATATGAGGGAACCCAAAATTAAACAGGAGATAAATTTGGACTGCCATTTGTGTCTGTAATACCATGATCTTCAGTGGTATATGGTATACAGTCGCAAGCATCAAAATCACAAAAAGGTCTACAATGATATACATTCATATGGGCACAATGTTCATCTTTTGTGCATTCTTGAGCTGCAGCTTTAGAACATAGAAGATCTGTAAATAAATGTCATTAGTCATTTTTTAATGATAACAACAACAATAAATTCAGTATAATTTTATAAAGTAGAATCTGGGAAGAATAGTATGTATGCAGATTTTATCCCTACCTTGCGAAGTTAGAGAAAGTTATTTTCAATAAACTCGGCTCAAGAAAAAATGAAAAGGAAGCTGTAATAATAATCATTAACAACAAAATAAGAAGATAAGAAAATCGAAACTAAAAAAAACAACTTGTAATAATAGAATTCCGTGAATAAGAAAAAATGAGACCATTTCTAATATTACTGGTATGAAAAGAGGTATGTTCAACTATCTACTAATCTTCATCGTAATTCTCAATTCCTTCTTAGTCCTATTTTTAATAACAATAATTTTCCCAAACAAATTGCGGTCATTTTTTCCATGTTCTATAAAATAAAAAAGTGAGAGAGATACAAACCTATTGCAACAATAAGAAGTGCCATAGTACAAACTAACTTGAGAGATGCTTTATCCATATTTAAAATGCTTATGTTTGCTTTTTTCACCATCGTATAAATATTTACACACTTTTATAGTCTAGACCATAGTCTCATTAAAGAGGAATTGCCGTTATACTTTGAGTAATGTGCTCATTAATACTCCTTTTAACTCTTTTTAATTAATGTAACTTCCTTGTCAATACCTGAACCTGTATAATGGAACAAACAACATTTTATCTCAAGCTCTTTCTCGAAATTCACTAACATATCATGAATTTTCTTTATGAATATTTATTTCTCTTATTACTATGCTTTAACTTAGTAAAGAACAATTATTGTACAAATAAAATTCTATAATAGTTCAGAATAATATTAATTCTCTAGTTTTAAAAAATAAAGAGAAAAGTAAAAAATGATAGAAGAGAAAATGCATTTCCGGGACGTCACATCAGCTCTTAATGAACAAAAAATTATACGGATATATAAATTTAAATTATTCGACCAGAGAAATAATGTGGTCAATGCGCGAGTTTGATCAAAATTTATACGGGTCAAAATACTTTATCGTATTCTCTACTTTCTCTTTTATTTATCATGTTTGTCGACTCTTAAGAAAGGGACTCATTAATAAAAAGAATAGTTTTAATTAAATTATCTTTATCTATCTCTGATTTTAATTTATCATTATTCTTACTTTTACTAAATTAATTTCTCTCTATATTTATTAGGAGAATAGTTAAGGTGGATTTCTTTTACCCTATCTTAATTTTTCTAAAATAACAAGTATTTTGAAATAACTATTTGAGTAAACATAACAAGCAAAAAGAGGAGTAAACTGATCATAACTTTATCAAAAGTTTACTTTAATCAAAATAAGTTTAATCACTATGAGTCAAATAATAGGTCATTAACTCTAACTCTCCGTTTGTACGAGGCACAAGAAGGTATAAGGGTGGTATAAAACTTTAATACCGCATTAATAAATTGTTTGGTTAGTAAATTAGGTATAAGTTATTCCGGTGTTAATTTTAACATGGGATAACTTATACCTTATAAAAGGTGGGATAATTAATACCGGTATAACTTATACTTTCTTCTTAAAAATTATGCAATTGTCATTCTTAATACAACATACCAAACAAAGAATAAACAACAATACCAGCATAACTAATCCCAACATAACTTATCCCAATATAACTTATACCGATATAACTTATACCGGTATAACTTATACCGGTATAAATCATATTCCAACCAAACGACCCCTAACATGATCCGATCTCTCCTCTTTCTTGTTTGCTCTTTCATCTAGAAAAAAAAGTTATTATAATTTAAAGAATTCGATTTGAATCGATTTTTCTTTAAAAAGAAACCAAACTAATTAAGTTGATTTTTCAAATATTAGAACCAAACCAAACCAATTAAGTCGGTTTTTTCTCGATTCGGCTTATGTCGGCTTATGTCGGGTTTTCGATTTTTTCGGTTATTTGTCGATTTTTTCTTAAATATAAGACATACACTACCAAACACATATTCCGGCGACCACATGTTCAACGTAACATTACCAAATCAATTGTCCTTTGAGAAATCTATTATTTACGAAAATATATTGATGTTATCAAATAGTAATGAATAATTTAAGGACTCAATTAAAAATATACTTTTTTTAGCATGAGATTATTACACTTAACAGAAAACTACCAGTAAAACTAAAATAAAAAGGTAATCAAACTAGAATATAAAGGTAAAAAACTGTACATAATAAATTTGAAATAGCTACTTCTATAGTCGATTTGGTTCGATTTTTTAAGTTATTTTTTATTAAAATCAAAACCAAACCAAATTTGATCGATTTTTAAAATTTAAAATCAAAATCAAACTAAATCAAAAATTATTAATTTTTAGGTCGATTTGATTTGATTTTCAATTTGGTTCGATTTTTCGATTTTTGATTGAACACCCCAATTATAAGTATGTACCGCGTTAAAGTAGTATTTTTCCTGCTAAAAGTCAATCTAACCAATTATATAAATGTAGCATTTAGTTCCCACCTAAAACTACAACAAACAAGACCCCTAGTCATCTATTGCAAAAAAGATTACCCATTCACGAGGAAAGTGAAAATCAAACCAAACATGATTTCCTCAAAACTCTCCTTACTGATCACGGTGGCGCTGATGGCGGCAACCACCACACTAACGGTGGCCCAAACACCGTCATGTGCTTCTCAATTAGTACCATGTGCACCTTACCTCAACTCAACCAAACCACCGGCTTCTTGCTGTGACCCACTCAAAGAAGCCGTGACCAAAGATCTTGATTGTCTCTGCAACCTGTACGAAAATCCTACGTTGTTGCCTTCTCTTGGTATTAATGTTACTCAAGCACTTGCTCTTCCTAAGGCCTGTAATATCCCCGGCGATGTTAGCGCTTGTAAAGGTAAGATTTTTATGCACTTTTCTTCACTTAATACTACTAAATCAAAGGCCTTCCAGTTTAAAATAAAACCCAGA
The DNA here is from genome assembly GCA_026770625.1 of Nicotiana glauca. Lineage (NCBI taxonomy): Eukaryota > Viridiplantae > Streptophyta > Magnoliopsida > Solanales > Solanaceae > Nicotiana > Nicotiana glauca. The sequence continues at coordinate 28,419 of MU687541.1, read as the reverse complement.
TCTTGTTTCGTTTTTGTTTTCTAAAATGAGGAGCTGTGTGAATTGGGATTCAATTAATTGATTTTGAAGTTGGTAATTTTCTGTTTTTACTGGGATCAAGACCTTAAACTACTTCAAATCTGATATTCTTCACTTTTTTGGCCTTTTTCATATTTTTATAGGAGAAAACAATTTTTGGAAATGGTGTAAAAATTCCTTTAGTAAATAATTGGGGTTGTCTCAATTGTCGGTTTACTGTTAATTTGATTTTTCGTTTTTGTCTGCAGCTGCTGCTCCAAAAAGTTCAGGTTCTTCTGCTTCTGGGACAACGCCAGGTAATTGAGATTAATTGCTCAATGTTTCTACTTTGTTTACCACCGAATTAATATTCGTCAATTAATTAACTATCTCAGAGTATGCAGCAATTTGATTTGATTTTTATTAATTATTGAACATTACTCCTTTAAATTTACTGAGTGTGAATCGTAGGTGTCTGCACTTATCATTCATTGATCCACTTTCTAATAAAGAAGTTGTAAATTTAGTTTGTTCGCATTTATGGGCCTACTATTGTTAATACTATAAGTTATAGAAAGACTAGCAAATTCAAAGGTTGACTTGATATCTTGTACTTTTTCGATAATTCAAAGCCCCCAATTTTGAAAATTGACAGCATAGTTATATTTCTTGACTTGTTCCGACTGGAAAAAGTTTTAAGAACTTGTCGTATATAAAAAAGTCAGCTGGTGCACTAAGCTACCGCTATGCGCGGGTCCGGGGAAGGATCGGACCACAAGGGTCTATCGTACGCAGCCTTACCCTGTATTTCTGCAAAAGGTTATTTTCACGGCTCGAAGTCGTGACCTCCTGGTCACATGGCAACAACTTTAATATATGATTTTTGAAATGAAAAAAAACAAAATATTGTGTTCCCTCTTTCAAAAGGACAAACAAGAATGTTAATGTTGGACTTGTCAATGCACTCAACAAGTTTTGTTCATTCTGTGCTGTAACTAGATTTTCTCAGGTGTCAGATTTTGTATTAGACACAGGCTCATGTAGAAGTCTCTTTTCATTTGCTCCTTAGAGGCAAGAGGAAGAGGAAAAATACAAAAAATGAATAACACCTGGTGTAAAATTAAATTCATACCGATTTAAGTGTTTCTTCCCTTCTCTTTCAAATTACCTGTTCTTCCATTTTATTCAAGTTTCCCTACCGTGGGAAAATACGTACTTCTGAGTTGCTTCTCCAAACACAATCATTAGTTGTTGTTAGTGAGGACTTAGCTGAAGGTCCGTCCTATTTCTTAGTGGTGTTCAATCTTACGTAGATTTTCAGCCAAAACTTTGACCAATATTAAGAAGCTTGTTCTTGCTTATCCAATAAATGATTTTGATCGTTTTCTTGCTTATCCAATAAGTATTCGCACTGGTATCCTATAGAGCAGCTTCTCATGGATGTTGGTTTTCTTCGGATATGTCTTAATATTCTTGTCGTCTGCTATAGCTAGGATTAAATTTTTAAAGTCCCTTTTTTACCCCCACCCCCTTTGGCGGCTTGGTCTTTCCAAAGTAATCTTTTGCATCATCTGTTCGCCACCTCTTAAGTCATGCCAATTTGAAGGTTCTTCTAAGGCTGGCAAAGAAAAGAAGAACGGGGATAGGGGATGACAATCTTTTACTCTATATTGTTACAACTTCTGCCATGTTATTTTGGTTTTACTGTATCTGAAGTTATATGCTAGGTACTCTGAGAATGTTGAGGCAGCTCAAATGAAAAGTGGCCATATTTGTTATGCTACTCGACTCATGATCACAATCCGTTTACAAATAAAGTGTTGAAGTACCTTTTTTTTGTGTCTGTGTGTGCAAGTTCCTTATTTAGACATTTGTAGTCACTGTACTGGAGGCGAGGGTTAGCCAAATGGAGCACCAAAGCATCTATGTCTAAATCATATGTGTCCATCTCTTCCTCGTTTAGAATTGATCTCCCAGTCAAATGTAGATTCAAGATAAAGTTGATTTGAGTTGTTTTACTTGTCTATTGTACATGTTTTAATTTACTTATCAGCAAGAACAGATAAATGTTTAATTTGCTGTGTTTTCTTGCTAACAATATTGCTCTCTTGACTGTTTTACAGTCACACCGGCTGCAAAAGATAAAAATGGAGTGAGCCGGATTGCATGGACTGGAATCTCAAGCTTATTCATGCTTTGCGCTTCTATCGTGCTTGCTTAAATCATTGATTGTGTCTTCTAATGTTGGAGAAATCTTGATGAATTTCTTTATATCGATATTATTTAGAGAATAGGCAGATTGCACTCCAAGCCTTTATCTCTTGTACTCTGAAGTTTTGCATTCTGCTGAGGTGAACTACATTGATGTATGAGCTATTTAATTGTTTTACTATTTGCGTACTTTGTGTTTACATGTTCTTGATGTATTCGTGGGGTTTGTTAAACGAAATGTGGCAGGTTAATATGAGCAAAAGCCTCTCTTTCTCTTGTCTTTTATTAAACTTGGCACAGGAAAGAATTTAGCTTTCACTGTCAAAGTAATTTAAGGCACGCGACATCTGGAATTAAGTAGTTTTTGTGTCTTGTTGACAACTTCCAAGAGTTAATTATTCTTTGTATTCGTGGGCTTGCCTTCTCTCCGCCCCTAATCTATTTGTTTATCGTATAGCCTTTTACCTGGCGGAATATAACAAGTATTTCGTAGAATTAGTCGAGTTACGCGCAAGCTGGTTCGGACCCCACGATTAAAAAAAAATAATATTGTATAACCTTCAGCTCAATTGCATATGTTCCCACTGTGGTTTTCTAGCTATCAACTAAATTAGTCAAGGGAAAGTCTAATGTGCAATGCCACTCCATACTCATACTTGATGCCATCCTAAGCACCTCTTGGTATCTCCGCTAATCAAAACTTATCAGTATTTAAAGAAAATGATACTACAAGTATAACATTAGTCACTATTTATAGTTTGATCAATCACATTTTCTTGTGTCTATTGAAAATAGTCATAAACGGATTTGAATTCAGAGATATATTTTTTGATTAAGAAAAATAAAAGTTCATATTAAAATTATTTGTATGTCAGAAAAGACACTCATATTAAGTTTACTTAAAGATGAAGCTCCTAAAACATACAACAGTTTAAACTGAAAAAAATATCTAAATTGTGTTGTTATCCCATCTAAAATATTTACTTCTTCTTATACATGAAGCAAGTGATTATATATTAATGACCTACTATGGTGAATATTCAAAACGTGTCTTTATTTCCTTAATTATGATTTTATTAAAAAAAGGAAGGAGAATAAAAACAAATAAAGTAAAGAAGAGAACTGTTTACTTTCACTCCAAAATGATAATCATAAAATATACAGTATATTTTTAAATTAATAAATATATTTAATTTCGGCCAACTAATATTTTGTTTTGCCCAAAAATAAAAGCAAGGGTTTATCCAATAATAGAAGCTACCAGAAGGACCTAGTCAGCTCAAGTCCCTTGCAATTCCTCGCGTCACAAAGCAGTCAGCTCTGTAACCGTAACACACTACCACTCTGCAAGCGATAGTGGAAACAATTTTTTGGCAAAACTAGGGTCTGTGAATCCGATTCGAAAATGGAGCCGGCGAAGTTGAATGAACTGAAGCAATTCGTCGAACAGTGCAAATCCAATCCTTCTATTCTCTCTAATCCTTCTCTTTCCTTCTTCCGTGACTACATTGAAAGGTATTCTACTTAATTCCATTTGTAAATAGTAACTTTGAACATATAAATGGATCACTACTTAGCTTCATATGGATAATTTTTTTTTTTTTTTTTGCAGTCTCGGTGGTAAACTTCCTCCGTCTGCTTACGACACTGGAGATTACAAAGCGGTATATTTTAAACGTTATTTGAGTCTTTTAAATTCTTTTCAGCGCTGAACCTGACATAATGTTGGCGTAGGCTATTTTTCTGTTGAAGTAATTGAGAGAGACTATAACAATTTTGTAAAAGATTAATATTCTAATTCTCAAATAGGCAAAGAGTAAACTTCCAAGTTTACCTAAGATCTCTGGCTCTTAGTAATCTCTGTGTGGATGCTAAATGACTGAGCAAAGAGACCTACCGCAATTAATTTCCGAACAATCTAGACCTAAAATCACATGGAAGTACAATCTCTAGTAATTAAGAATACTATAATGGAAGCAAAGGGTCCCTATACATGATACTGATTAGCGTGAGTAAAGCTGAGTTGTTGTCCCACTTGGTTAAGTCCAGGCGAGGACAAGTGTGTGGTTTAGAGAACTTCTGATATGCTTCGAAAGACAGTTAATGACTTTTATTGTAGTGAAATGGGCTCGAATAAAGTGGAATATATGAAGATCCCGTACACAACCAGTTGGGATTGTGGTGTAGTTGATTGATTAACTGATTTAATTGTGGTTTCTCTATATACCTGCAAGTTTCCACTTTATAAGGTTTCTCCTTTATTATTTTATTAGTATGGTCATGGTTTCTCATTAAATATGAGGTAATTGGAAACTTAAACACCTCTCTTTGGATGTTATGTTGTCCTATTGAACTGTCATTTGTTATGCAGAAGTCTCATGTGGTGGATGAGAGTGATGACGAGGTGGGTGATGATGAGAACGATGCTCATGCTAAAGGGGCGGTTGAAGAAGACGAGGAGCCTGAGATAATTGAATCTGATATTGAGCTTGATGAGAGTGACACTGTGGAACCTGACAATGATGAGCAACAAAAGGTCTGATGTCTGACGGATTAACATTTTCTGTCCACTTTGGGTTTAATGGTTCTTGTTTATTTTTGACTTATTAAAGTTAATTTTCTAGATGGGAGACCCTTCTGTTGAGGTGACCGAAGAGGCCCGCGATGCTTCTCAAGAGTCCAAAGCCCAGGCCATGGAAGCAATTTCTGAAGGTGATGCTGTTCAATGTCTATATGTGTGCGTGCGTTCTGTGTGTTCATAAAATCAGTGGGTATCATGTTGCTTACTTTTGGTCTTTGTGTTCATCAGGTAAGCTAGAAGATGCAATTGAGCATCTTACAAAGGCAGTTCTCCTCAATCCTACATCAGCAATTATGTATGCTGCTAGAGGTACACTTTACTTGGTTTTTTGTTGTCTTCTAATTGAATAGTCATTTTTATTCAGTCACTCATAGTTTTTTTTTTCTTTTTCTAACACAGCTAGTGTGTATATCAAGATGAAGAAGCCAAATGCTGCCATACGAGATGCAAATGCAGCATTAGAGGTCTTGATTTCAGATTTGCTTGCCAGAATTTGGTTCTGTCCTTTATACGTCAATTTCTAAAGATACAGTTATTTTTTAATAAGGTCGCTCAATGATTGCAGCGAGTGAGCTTTATCAAAACGTAGCTGAATTGACTGGCTAATAATTCTTGAGGTTTTTATACGGAAAGTACCCTGAAGAATTCATTGGGCATATCCCCTTAGAATTCTCTTCCATTCTTGAGGCAGACATGGAGGCAAACACACATAAAATTTGCATGCTTCCTAGTTAATGCATATCTTTGATATTTGATACAGTAAATTGTAGTCTTCCCAAAGTGTTCATTCCCATTTCCCTGTTTTAGATGTCGTAATATAGTAATTATAAAAATCATTTATTTTTTTTTCATCCCCACTTAAAATGCTTCTTTAAGAACCATATATAAATATGGGTAGCAACTGGAAAAGTAGATGACATGACTTGGGAAAGACCGCTTTTTGATTGAGGCAATTACCCCCCCCCACTCCCTCCCTCTTTTTTTTTTTTTTTTTTTTTTTGGTGGGTCTTGCATGTAATTAGTTCTATCCGGAAGTATTCGCATTTCAGTTAAAAAGATATATTGGACCAGGTTGGGATTTCTGTAGATGCTGATTAAAGTAGAGGCACTGAGCTGTAATTTGTTGTTCAATGTATCATAAACTTGACTGTTCTTGCAGATAAACCCAGATTCTGCTAAAGGTTACAAATCACGTGGCATTGCACGTGCCATGCTGGGAAAATGGGAGGAGGCTGCTAAGGATCTTCACTTGGCTTCAAAGCTGGACTATGATGAGGAAATAAGTGCTGTGCTTAAGAAGGTTGGTTACCGTAATATAATCTCATAATATCTATATGGTCAAGTGGCATTGCCACATTTTTTTCCTCTCAGTTTATTTGTTTTTGTAATTTGGTGTCGTATTGCATTTCACTTAAGTTGCTACAGTCATTGTTATCAAATGAATATGTGGTGTCTCTTTCACAGGTTGAGCCAAATGCACATAGAATTGAAGAACACCGCAGGAAGTATGATAGGCTGCACAAAGAACGAGAAGATAGAAAGAATGAGCGTGAGAGACAACGAAGAAAGGCTGAAGCTCAGGTACACCTCAATTACTTGATTGGTTTTATGTTTGGCTGCTCAGTGTTTCTGCATGTTAATATTCTTTTATATGTTTAATCTCAGGCTGCTTATGAGAAGGCCAAAAAGCAAGAAGAATCCTCATCAAGTAGGAGAGCTGGTGGCATGCCTGGTGGCTTCCCTGGTGGTATGCCAGGAGGGTTTCCTGGGGGCATGCCCGGGGGTTTTCCCGGCATGCCCGGTGGGTTTCCTGGGGGCATGCCCGGGGGCTTTCCTGGGGGCTCTCCTGGGGGCATGCCTGGTGGCTCTGCTGGGGCCATGCCGGGAGGCTTTCCTGGGGCCATGCCTGGAGGAATGCCTGGTAACATGGACTACAGCAAAATACTGAATGTAAGTAGATCTGCTTTTGTATGTTTACTTTGGAAGCAAATTATGGTTTTTACGTTAATGTCTAAAGAAAGTTATTATCTTAGGTGAAGATTAATTTCAATAGAAAGAAAATCTTTTATTGCTTTATAGTATATGTAGCTTTCAAGTCACAGTTTGTCCATAACAGGGATCTTAAAATATTCTTTATTTTTTTTGGTTGGAGCAGGACCCTGAGTTAATGGCGGCATTCAAGGATCCAGATGTCATGGCTGCCCTACAAGATGGTACCTCCCTTTCGGCTCTAACCTTTTAGCCTGGCAGTTCCAGTTATCTCTACAGGGTTTTAATTAGATAACTAAGTCATTTCAGTTCTTCTAGACAAGTCATCCAACAATTGCAGTGAAGATCATTATGAAATTTATCACATCTTTATGACTTACTGTACAGTTCAAGCAGATTTCTGACCTATTGGTTTCATTTTAGGTTGACTAACAATTATGTAACTGGCATAACTAGTAAAGTTGCTGAAATGTCACCAGGAGGTTACGGGTTCGAGCCGTGGAAACAGCCTTCCTCTTGCAGAAATGCAGGGTAAGGCTGCGTTCAATAGGCCTTTGTGGTCCGGCTCTTCCCCGGACCCCGCGCATAGCGGGTGCTTATTGCATCGGGCTGCCCTTCTAACAATTATGCTTATTGCATCGGGCTGCCCTTCTAACAATTATGTACCACCGATACTGCTTAACCTTGCCAGCCAAATCCCTTTGTCTTGGATTTTATGAAATAACGAGTCGAGCTTTCAAAAAGAGAATTTTATAGCAGTTTGTGAAGTTACTTCTCATTTGTATAAACTACATGACATGGTATGATATACCTAATCCACGTTTTCCACTTCAGAATAGCTTTTTCATCTTTATTGCTAGAGACTGGAAGTTTTGCTCACCGATCAGGAACAAAAATGTAGAGACAGTTAGAGTTCCAGTTAGTATCAAGGAGTTGTATATGCGGATCGGGTTATGCGTCTCAGATTGTAGTTTAGGTCCCAGTTAGAGTTCCAGTTAGTATCAAGGAGTTGTATATGGGGATCGGGTTGTGTGTCTCAGATTGTAGTTTAGGTCGCAGTTAGAGTTCCAGTTAGTATCAAGGAGTTGTATATGGGGATCGGGTTGTGTGTATCAGATTGTAGTTTAGGTCCTATTCTCACTCCTCTTTTTGGCTTTCTAATTGCTAAATTATCGGATCAAAGAAGTCAAATTTCCAGGTATTTACTGTGGGTGAATGGGTTTGTCATGTAGCAGACATAAGTTCATGGTTGTATCGTTGGCTTATCATGCTCATTCTTTGTGTTACTTGGTACTAGTTTCCACTTACCACTAAGTCTCAGGCAATGTTGTCAAAGGCGCGCTTAAGCCCTAAAGGGAGGATCAAAACACGTTGAGCGCTTTCCCTTGATGGCTTTGTGGGCGCTTTAGTGTAGCATCAAAGCTCTAAGGCATACTTTTCCTTGCCAATGAGTGTAATCCTGAAAAGGCGACCTTAAATAATTGATATTTCACTTTATCGTGAATTTTTTTCAATTCCTTTTTCCATAACTTGTTATTCATGCTTATAATGATGAGTCTTGGATTACGTGCATATTTTACTTTTTCTCCGGTTGCGCCTTTTTTCATTAAAGCCTACGATTTATTTGCGCTTTGCGCTTAAAGCCCCAATGGACATTTGAGTTTTTTTGCGTTTTTCGCCTTTGATAACACTGGTTTCAGGTCATCTGAGATCATATGCTTTATACACTTGTAAGTTTCTGTGGTTGAATATCAACTGTTTTGGATTATAGTTAAGGGAAAATTGATGCTATCATCAACTTATGACTACCAGTCTGATCAGTGGAAGTTTATGTATATCATCGCCATTTTGCTTTAGGTAAAAAATTTAAAGACTTCCAGTAAATTGATTCTTCATTGGCTGTTACCTCAATGTGTCTACGCCACTTGGTAGCACCTGAGTTAGAAACTAGTTTCTAAATCATCTCACAAGAAAAAGAATATGGATAAGGTTATGGATAAGGAGTAAATTAAATTTCTCTGCGGAGAGTTTTATTGCATATCTGACAGTGTCTTAAACGTATTTTCCCCACCTCTTTGCTTTTTTTGTGCTTATTAAGGTTTTGAAATAGGAGAGACAGGTAAGGAGCTTTTTAATCAGTTTGTAATTTTCAAGTCAGCAGAGGGAGATTAACGGTTGAGCTAGTATATTTTATTTTGTAATGTTCCCAGCAAGTAGTAGAGTCTGTGAATCTTGTTGCTGATTAATTGGCTGTAGCAATTTGCTATATCTGTGGACAATTGCATCCATCTAGACTTCTATGTCGTACATACTGGGTGTTTTAGGATCATTGTTTCCTCTTACTGATGTGGTTGTTATTTTGCAGTGATGAAGAACCCTGCTAATTTGGCCAAGCATCAGGCAAATCCTAAAGTTGCTCCAATTATTGCGAAAATGATGAGCAAATTTGCTGGAAGTAACTGAGAGTTTTTGGGCTTCTGTCAGCGGGAGTTTCTATATTTTGGTATGGAGGTGTGATTTTGTTGTAAACTTGGTTTCATCGAGTACGCAGAGGGTCATGCCTCTAGATTGTGTTTACTGCAAATTTAGGTTCACAATAGATCTTGTGCATTATTGATAGAAAGAAATTGATATGCTTTTATAGGCTCAGAATTGCTAACTTTAGTCACTTGACTTGTTGCTAACAGTCAACTTCAATTTTTCATGCTGGTGTGTGGTATTTTGCTATACAATATCTCAGATGTTTTCAATATGGATCTTTAGTTGTGTAATTGTTGCTAGTACAGTAGTTGCTGATCTAACGGTCAGCTGTTGGAATGGAACTTCTTGATCAAGTAGTGATGGAGAATAGCTAGGTATTGGAGTGATACTTGATGAACGCTTTAGTATGTGGTCTCGTGGAAAAGCATGCATGAGAATTTTCTTCCATCGTTGGTCCGGTATGGTCTCTGGTGTGTACCTAGAAAGACTTGGTTATGAAATGAGGATCGAATGAGAGAACTTTTATATTTGGATGTTTTACATCTACAGCAGTGTGAATGTAGGGTTTTAGTGGGGTTTGTTCTCTACTTTATGTTTGTAATTGTATGCATTGCTTGCGGTCCCCATTTTAACTCAAGAAGTTGTAATGCATGTATTAAATGTGTATATGTATTATTAGTCTTTTGCAAAGTTTTCATTATTAGTTATTCTTTTTTGTGTTTTGGGGTTGGAGGGTGGTGGATATACGGTGTTGTGGGGGCCTATGGAATACTTTTAATGGGCAATGTGGGAGTTACTGTTTAGTAATATTTCTATTTGAAATCATTTGTTTTTGAGTTTTAACAATGGAAGCTAGCTATGGCTGTGTTATTGATGACTTTGTGTGAAGAACGAATACGGATCATTCAGAGTGTCCCCCTTTTGATTTTGAGGTTGGGGGTGGCCTAGGTGGTGGTGATGGTTGTTGGTGATGTATAATAAAATTGGTGAAAAAGACAAAAGCCTAATAATTTTAGTGGAAACGGGTAGAGGGGCGGGTCGATTATCCTCTGTGTTTCAAACTGTGCACTACTAGCTAGTGCACTGTCTCTTGAGGTTTTGTGGATTATAAAAAAAAAACAAGCATAGGTGAAATAGGGGTGAGGACCCATTAGCTGTGGTGTTCCCAATTGGTGAACAAGCATAGGTGAAATCAGGGTGAGGACCCATTAGCTGTGGTGTTCCCTAATAGCCAGGTGTAGCTTGGTCTGGTCATTTTCGAGAGCAACCGAATATGAAGCATATGAACGGAGGACCTTAGGAAAGATCAGGAGCACCTAAAACATACGAAATATATTAGGAAGGTGTATCAAACTCACTAGTAATATTGAGAAGAAGCTAAGGGCCGAGGTCTAAGAAATTGGCTGAAAAATAAATAGATACTTACCTTGCTAAATGAGGATTCAGCTTTACACATTCGAAGCTACACTGCAGGATTTACTGCTCGGCTATATGAATGAGTATATTTGATAAAAGAAAAAAACAGATATTTTCCCTCTGAACTTAGGTTGGCAAAACAGACTTTTTCTTTCAGCATATGTCTCTCGATGAAATGGTATTTATATAGTATCTCTTTTTTACTCTTAAATGTAAGCTTTTCTGTTTCTTTTATTTTCTAATATTTCATAAGAACATCAAATCAACAAGGAAATATTTCAAAAGAACATCAAATCAACATATCTAAGTGGTCTTAAAAGGCATCTTAAGTTCAACATAGAACCCCAAAAAAATCAAGAAAAAATTCATATGACATTCAAATCGGTCTATCTCGAAGTAGTTCACTTTCTAGATAGTAAGTATTGATTGGAGGAGGATGAAAATGAAATTAATGGAGGATGAATTAAACAATGAGGAACACAAAGAAAAACAGAAAAGTCTGGAAAGAGACAACAATCACAACAAACTCAGTATAATTTCACAAGTGGGGTCTGGGGAGGGTAGTATGTACGCAAACCTTACCCTACCTAAAAAGGTAAAGATGTTGTTTTCGATAGACCCTCGGCTCAAGAAAAGGCGGAAAAAGTCTGAAAATAGTTCTATATGGTGATTTATGACTGACACACAAAGTTTGGCATAATTCTGAGTAGTTTAAGTACATTTCGGTGCATTCGGAGTGAGTTAGAAGAACTTGAAGTTCATATTTTTTATTCATTTGGTTTGGAGTGTGATTCTTAGTTTTGATGTTTTTTTTGCGTTCCGAGAGTTTGAGT
>MDKF010792816.1:0-13177 GCA_026770625.1 Nicotiana glauca | reverse complement strand
TGCATATTTTGTATTTTTAACATGAGTTATTATGCAACTAATTAATACGACAAAATGCAACAAAATTTCTAAAAAATGTAAAATTATTTAATTTGCAACTTTTGGAATAATTTGCTTAGGGCAAAAATCACGTGCTCACAGGATGCATGTTTTTTCTTCTTTTGCAAAAATCATTGAATGCATAAGGAATGGTGTGTCTTGCACCAGGTTGTCTTATCACAAAATATATCACAATAGATAGTGATGTCATCTCTTGGTGTACTTCTTCCCAGTGAGAAGTGACTGTTGCACTGTCTGCACAACCAGTTCTGGGCAGTTGCGTTCCAGCTGGATAGTGGACTTTGTACTTCTGTCAGCACACACCAATGGACCAGGTCCTGGTTGTGTTCCTCTTCTGTAATAGTTGCCAGATGGTCACTTTCTTCTACTACGTTCCAGTTGTGCACTTGACCTATACTTTTGTCCGAGAACCCCAAGGGAGTAGGTCCATGTTATGTTTCTCTTTATATTGATTTCGTATAGTTACAGACTTGTTCTTTTGTCGGAGAACTCTAAGGGACCAACACATCGGGTCACTGTTGTGTTCCTCCCTGTGGTCATTCATCCATTTGCTGATTTTCATACTTTGACCAATTCACATGAGATATGTATCCTGTGGGACAAGGTTCTCTTTCTGGTTCTTTACGACAAGTTTGTTAGATCATCAAAATATAAGAAACATAAGGTTCAGTCATTAAAACCTTATCAATTTCCCCCTTTTTGATGATGACAAACTTAGGCATGGAAAGCATTTGTTTATATCAGAATTAAAAATTAACTAGATGAGATTCCAGCAGTTCCCTCTTAATCTAAGATCTCTCTCCTCAGATTACAGGCATAGTATACCCCCCCCCAACTTACCCCTGCAATGCATGTTCTTTTTACCCCTTTTGGCATCATTAAAAAGAGCAACTAGTATGTCGAAGAGCACAAGCAGGTAATAAGCATAATGAATTCTAACACAGCTAACTCATTCCATATATGTGCACACAACATGACAGAAAAGAGAAACCAGAGGAACACAATATTGTACAGGCAACAAAAGAGAAGTTGTTTCATTAATGTTTACATTGGACCGAGCAAATCAGGAGCAGTAATGATTAAGTTCATCATGCCATCACAAAACAAAAAAAAAGGCAAACAAAAGTAAAACATCAACCACATGATGTTTGAGCAAAAATAGCTGGACACAAAGAGGATCCTAGGGGACACTAAGGGAAGGAGGCTTGGAGGAAGAGATATCAATGGTTCTGAGAACCAGGTCCAGTCTAGTAGTTGCAGACAATTGTTCTTCAAGTAGTTGAGCCCGAAGTCTCTTATTTTCCTTTGTCAGTCATGTAACCTCCTCACTTACAGAATCAGGTCCGTTATCTGCTTGACTAAGCTGAGTTTCCAAAATGGCATTTCGATCCCTCAACCTTCTTATTTCCTTAGAAGCTGCATTTTGAGCATTAATCAGCTGGGAAATGGTCAAGATGCTTCCACCAATTCTTTATATACATTCAAATTCTTCTAGAGTGGTCTTAGAAAGGACTGCTTGCGTGTGCCCACTCGGGGATTCCCTAAGGGGACCTTATAGAATCTGAACACTTGAGTTAGGAGAAAGCCATAAGGTAACCCATGATTTCCATCCTTAAAATTTGCCTCCTTCTGCATATGATCAATCATGATGGCTGGCAAATTGATTGGAATAAACTCGTCAAGTGTTTCCATTAGGACCATATCCGATCTTGTAGCAATAAAGCGCCTCTCGGAATGGGGTAAGAGCACGTTATTGACCAGTTCAAAGAGAAGTTGGTACTCAGGAAGCAATACCTTCTTATTTACTTGTTCCCCCTGTTGAATAGCTTGTTCTTTCATGATGGCTCTCCGAAACTTTACTCCACAAACACCCTTAACTGAGTTCATACATTCACACGGAATTTTGAGAACCTTTCCCAATGTTGAAGCATCGAGTACAATGTCTACTCCATTTACGAGAACACAGATGTGATCCCTCTCAACAGTGAAAAGAGATGCGTAAAAAGTTTGTACTGTATCTTTGTAAACTAGAGGCATTCTCTCTTCAAACAAGTGTTCCCATTTTTGAAATTCCATAATCTCCAAAATTTGTAGTATCCCTGTCATCTCCAAAATTGCTGGATCAAATGTACGGCCCCACAATACTTTTGAGTTCTAAATTTCTGTTGCCAAAGACCACCATCATAGGTCATGGACCTTATTAGACCAGGTTCCTTCACAGTTTCCCTTTTTTTGTTTGCTAAACACTTCCGCAGACTTTGTTTTCTAGCTTGCTATCCCCACAATATTGTCTTCACACACTGCTAGCTCAGTCTGACTTCGTTTAGACTTGCTATTGTACTTCACAGATGACCCTTTCTATTTCTCAATAGTTTCAGCGAATGCCTTTTCCATAGACTATTGAGTTGTCATAGATTATTATACTAAGGTACCAGGTTCCTTGGAAGCATCTTTGTCTATTTGGTTTACTGACCCACTCTTGATGAAATCCTTTGGATTTATTTTCCTCCTTTTTCTTAGCTTAACACTTCTCTTACTTTTCTGAAATGAGGACTCAGAGCTCTCTTACTGTAGTGACCTGATAGTGAGTGATTTGGAGGAAAAATCTAAGAGCTTAGAGTGAATGGAAGGTACAGGAGTGAGCTTGCATGGAAGAGAAACAGGTTCATCAGAAGGCTTTTCTGGGAATATCTCGTGAGCCAAGTACTCTAGGAGTTCTGTAGTTCTTACATTTTCCAAAAGTGAAATCGCTTCCCCTTGATACTTAGACAAGAGATAAGCTCCTGCATTCATCAGACTTTCAGCAGCTATAGCCAAGATGTTGTGAGCTACTTTTTTTTCAGGTGACTCCTTGAAAGTCATTGAGTCCAACATGGAGGAGTTTATATACTGGTAAGGATCATCCTCATGGGCTTCTGAAGCCTGAGGAGTAAAACCTTCTGTATGTTCTTTGAGGAGATCATAGGATTGACTGGACATAGGGTTCTCAAAATAATGGTAAACATGATTTACCAAAAATGGGACAGTAGGAGTGGAGAAGAAAACAGAAGTGGGTAAAGTGGTAGAAGGCGTGAAATAGTGACGCTTTGGGGTTGATTTCAAGGAAGGTGATGAAGTGGGAGCAGTGCTAGAAGTGGTAGACTGAGACGGTTGTTCGATCGCCATTAGATGAGCACTTGGCAGATGAGTAGATAAAGAAAGAGAGAGAGAGAGAGAGAGAGAGAGAGAGAGAGAGAGAGAGAGAGAGAGAGAGAGAGATGAAGAGAGAATCCTACCTATGCAATGAAGATGAAGGTTCGTGACTTGTCATAGGAGGGAAGAGAAGTTTTACTGGAAGAGGGGCTAATAATGAGTGGAGAAAGAAACAGGTTCTGAATAGTCCCAAAAGCGGCAGTAGGTTTTTTGGGATGTGTTACAATGCAGAGGAGATGAAAGGATTTGACAGAGAAGACATGACACACAGACATTGAAAAGTTGGATGATGTGGCAGCTGAATCATAGGACATTTATATGTTTTTTTGTTTAGAAAGGGCATGCAAAATTAAGCACATTACTACTAACCTAAGATATAAGAACCTGATGCCAGAGCATTCTTTTGAACAAGGTTTTAGCAACTCCCCTCTTGCAGTTCATAATTGTACTTTTAGCTTCTATGATCGTCATGCGTGTTTACCTACAACGGTATTGATGTGAGTTAAGCTTGGTCATAAAAAACTTTAGCTACCTTTACTTGAAAGTGTCTAACACAGCCGACAGATGGAGAATCAGGTTTTTCATTAGATTCTTGTGACCTCGTCTTCACCTCGATTTATTGGAAATATTCTCTACTTGAGGCTTTTATGCAAATATCTAGAGTTTGATCTTCTGTTTTGCACTACTTTCCACAAATCAATTCCTTCTTCATATTGACCCTTAGAAGAGGACCTTACCCTTCAATGTGTTTGCAATTTCTCT
The DNA here is from genome assembly GCA_026770625.1 of Nicotiana glauca. NCBI lineage: Eukaryota > Viridiplantae > Streptophyta > Magnoliopsida > Solanales > Solanaceae > Nicotiana > Nicotiana glauca. Next base: position 9,163 of record MDKF010792816.1, on the reverse strand, counting down.
CTAGTTATTGATGAGGTCATTTCATTTTGCTTCCTTGTCTCCCAAAAGATGAGGCATGAATCATCACATGTGCACTTTGGTTTTCCACTTTGAGACAGAAGTTGGTTGAAGAGAGAAATATGGAGGTTAATTTGATTTCCCTACACTTTGTGTTCTCCTGCTTGTGTAGTGCCATGAACTGCATCTTTACTTCTTCCTTCAGCTTCAGTGGTAGCAAGTAACGTACCAGGTTCTTTGTAAGACATGGAGAATGATGTTGTGTTGCTTTCGCCAGTCTCCTTTATCTTACTCATTTTATCATCCTCCTGATTTAAAGCCTCAGATATTTCCCAGAGGCAGGATTGGTTCATTATATTAATCCTTGCGCTTTCTTTCTTAACAAGGGGAGTGTCTTGTGGAATACCCCATGAGCATCTCCTGCCATTTAGTGCTTCCTTTGTTGGAGACCTTTTGACCTTTTTTAGTTGATTATTCCCCAGAAGAATTCCTTTACTCGTCTATTTGCATTGTGCGTCCCAAGATGATCCTTCTTATTGTCAGGAGCAAGGCATTTTCTTCTAATTGGAAGTTCCTGGCGAGTTTTAATTAAGGAAGGACCTGGTTCGACATCTGTTCTCAAGTAGAGAGCAGTGTTCATTCCTTTTGCCTAGAATTTTTTGGTGATTCTATAGGTGATGAGCACTATCCATGCATCATTTTCAAGTTCCGTCTTTTCCTACTCGAGTGCCAAAGGAACCTTTCTGCCTTCTCATTCACTGAGAATGTACCCTTTACTTTCTTCACAAGGATACATTCCCTTCCTGCATGGCTTTTAGTGAGAAGCATTTCATGATGCTTTCAGCTGCGTGCTTTAGGCATTCACTGTTCATAGTCCATCGCAGTCTGCTTGCTCTCACTGCTCCATGCACATGCACATCAAGGGTTAGATTTAGGAACCCAAACTAGTTTGGGTCCCTTTTTACTATAAAAAGGATGAATGAGGGATTTCCTAGTCCATGCAGGCAGCATCCGCTTTTTGCGCGTGGTACCTGGTCCTTTGCTAGTACACACTCTATCAGTGAACGCTTTGTTCTTCTGAGCAGACTAAACCCCTGCCTGACAATTTTATTTAAAATGCCCATTATTTTCACAGTGGTTACATAGCCAGTTATCAGATATAGCGACATACTTGCTGTGTGGGTTGTAGGGAGTTTTCTCCCTTTGGAACCCGATACCCTGCTTATTCCCACTATTGTTGCGATACATGGAAGTAACAACATTTGAGGACCAGGTCCACTTCAAGGATTTCTCAAGATCATTTCATACTTTCTCCAACTCAGCTTGGAGCTGTTGATTCCTCTCGAGTTCACTACAAAGACTAGTTTTTACAGCAGTTAACTCTTTTTCCAGCAAGATGTGCGACTCACTGCCTACTTCCTTCCCTTTCCAAAGACTTATATTCCTATGTTCTCTATTGAGTCCCTCAATGATTTCCTATAGATCAACGCATATCACTAGAAGGTCATCTCTTTCCTCTTCAGTAGAGGCAATTTTTTCTTCTAAAGTGTGCTTCTTATTGCTAAGACCTTCTATTGTTTCTTTTAGATCAACAACTACTACCATAAAATCATCTCTCTCATTCTCCACACTAGTTATTTTTTCATTCAGGGCCTCCTTCTCTAGTTCAAGATTAGTTATGGTCTCATTTAAGTCCACTACACAAACAACTAGATCATCTCTAGATTGTTCGGCCTCTCCTAGTTCTATGGTCAGGATCTCCTTATCATTTACAAGACTATAATAAGCATCAATTAAGACATTTGATAAAGACCTTAGTTTCTTAGAAGAATAGGATTTCAGATTTCTCGGAACATCCTTGAAGTTTACCTCATCGTCTTCGTCTTCTTCATCATCATCATCTGACTGAGCCATCAACGCGAACAGTGAATCGTACTTTGTTGCTTCAGTTTCCATTACCATCATGGAACTGTTTTCTACATTTGATTCCCTTTTGGATTCACTTGAGGAATCTCCTCAAGAAGCAAGAGCCCACTTAACGATATTGTCTGCAACACTTTTTTGATTAAATCTTTTCTCTGGAACCAGGTTTCTTTTTCCTGCTTTGTTAGGATTTTGCTTGTACTGTTCCTATTTCGCGAGTGGGCAGTCTTTGATGAAATGCCCTAACTTTGCACATCCATGACAGAGATCATTGTTCCTTATTTTACTCGAACTGCCCCACTTTGGCATGCCACCATTTCTTCGAACCATTTTTTGAAATCTCTTAGTAAGATAGGACATGTCACTATCTTCATCGCTTGAATCACTCCTTTCAGCTTTAAGCACCAGGTTCTATTCCTTTTTAGGCTCTCTTCTTTCACTGTCTTTCTTTTTTTATCTCGTAAGTTTTTAGATTACCAATCAACTCATCCATGAGAGTCTGTAGATCTTTAGCTTCGCTGATGGAATTTACCCTGCTTTCCCAAGATCCAGGTAGAAAACTGAGAATTTTCCTTACAAGCTTGTTTCTAGGAATGATATCTCCAAGTGAATGAAGCTCATTTCTGATGGAGGTGAATCTGGTGTGCATATCTTGTATGGACTCATCATCCTTCTTCTTGAAGAGCTCGTATTCAGTGGTGAGCATGTCGATCTTGGAGTGTTTGACTTGAGTGGTTCCTTCGTATGCAGTTTGTAAGGCTTCCCATATTTCTTTGGCAGTATCACAAGTTGATACTCTATTGTACTTATCAGGTCCTACGCCACATATCAAGATTTTCTTGGCACAATAGTTCTTTTCTACAGCTTTTCTGTCAATGTCGTTGTACTCTCTTCTCCCTTTGGGCACCAATGGTCCTGTTTCTTCAAGTTTTTTCATGGGAACATATGGACCATCACAAATGCTATTCCATAACTTTGAATCTTCTGCCATAATAAAATTATGCATCCTAATCTTCCACCATCTGTAGTATTGACCATTGAATCTGGGAGGTCTATAGGTTGATTTTCCTTCTTCAAAGCTTGGTGGAGCAGCCATTGAGGATTCCTCCTAGGTGTTAGCCTAATAGGAGAAACCTGCTCTAATACCAATTGATAACTTATATGAGTCCACCAAACTATAGAGTATCTGGTCCTCTATGTAATAATACGTAGAATGCAGCAACTACTGAATGTAAAGAAGGCCAAAGATTTTCTACATGGAAAAATCACACTCAAGGGGATCAAAAAACCATGACCTAAACCTGTAGGCTTTAAACTTAACTAACTTTTAATCTACCTATTACAAGCCACTTTGCAAACACCCTATTGCAAAGACTTCAAACTAACTTGTGATGCACCACCACAAGCCACTCTATAACTCTCCTAGCTACAGAGGATTTAACTTATAACTATTCCTAGTCATAACATAAACTTCTAAAGTTTACAAATTTGGTTTGTTCCTAAGACAACGCTTCTAAGAAAGCAAACTAGGAATTACAATGTAGAACAATAAACTAGATTACAACTCAACTATGGACATACATAAAACTTGGTGAGAAACTGATCCTTAGTGGAGTTGTCTTCTTATTCTTGACACACCAGTGACCTCGATACAGGATGAATGCTTTTTCTTCTTTTGCAAAAATCACTAAATTCACAAGGAATGGTGTGTTTTGCACCAGGTTATTTTATCACAAAAGATATCACAATAGATAGTGATGTCAACTCTTGGTGTACTTCTTCCCAATGAGAAGTGATTGTTGCACTGTCTGCACAACCACTTCTGGGAAGTTGTGTTCCATCTGGATAGAGGACTTTGTACTTCTGTCAGGACATACCAACGGACCAGGTCCTGGTTGTGTTCCTCTTCTGTAACAGTTGTCAGATGGTCACTTTCTTCTGCTATGTTCCGATTGTGCACTTGACCTGTACTTCTGTCGGAGAACCCCAAGGGAGCAGGTCCCTGTGGTGTTTCTCCTTATATTGATTTCGTATAGTTACTGACTTTTTATTTTGCCGGAGAACTCTAAGGGACCAACGCATCTGGTCCCTTTTGTGTTCCTCCATGTGGTCGTTCATCCATTTATTTTCAGACTTTGACCAGTTCACATAAGATGTGTATCCTGTGGGACAAGGTTCTCTATCTTGTTCTTCACAATAAGTTTGTTAGATCATCAAAACATAAGAAGCATAAGGTTAAGTCATTAAAAATCCATCACCTTCCCCTTTTCTTTTATGCCTTTGTCCTGTGCGGACTAGGCTCGTTTTGGCTGGCTCGTGGGCTGCCCGGTGTGCGAGGGAGGATGCTGGTTGCAACTTCTGCTTGTGTATAGCATCATGATCTAGGTTGGCATGTGAGGTTTACTTACCATTCATTTTGGTGGGTGATCGTGTTTTCAATTTTTGATCTGGAGGAGACTAGGAAGTTTTCACTAAAAAATCCCCTCATATGGTGCCAAATTGTTTGACCCAAAAGATATTAAAACCTTTTTGATTAAATCAATTAAAGAAGATGATGAGGTAAATCTTAGTCAAATGTAATAAACTCCAGATCTATAAGAAAATCAGAAAATAATATATAAGATGAAATATGGGCGATTAATCTTATTGATACTTTTCCTTTCTCCTCTTATTAATCGATGGAGATAAATATTGTACATACCCCATGGAGGATTGTTTTGTCTTCTGGTTGCTAAGAAGATTACAAAGAATAGGAAAAAGAGAGAGCCCCTTCTAAGAAAGTTCCCCCCCTATATATATAGTTATGGAACCCTCGCTATGTTCTTAGGTCAATACCCTTTCATACCACGTCCATTTTTATCATTTCCTGAGTGATGTTTTTTGACTTGGCGGGTATTGTGAGTACGGAATTTGGAGTAAACCATGTCGTCTTCCACTGTCTCGCTGCTTGGACGGGATTTTGGTTGGGTCGTATATAGCGCTCAGATTTTGACCAATACACTTTCCATGGTTTGTACACATTTGTTTTCTTTTTAATAAGTGATGTGATTATGCTTCTTTTGAGCGGAGCAGAGGGTCTATCAAAAACAACCTCTTTACCGCGTACACACTGTATTGGGAAAAATTTGAGTTCATATGTAGAATTGATTAAAGAGTGACATGTCACGACATGTAGATTGGTCAAAGAATGACAATCAACAAAGAATAGTTAAAGAGGCACAAGTTACAACAGATACGGGCATAGATTCAAGAGACTCGATGCTCGGACCTCTTTATGTTCGAAAGTCAGGATACGAGAATGAATCTGATAGCAAAAGAGGGTACGAATACGTACTATCAGTAATTAATAGGCATTAATTACGAAAAATATTAGAGAATCTGTATTGAATTACAATGATTATCAATTATAACATTGTATTAAATGCCATTAATTGTCTATAATAGCCTTATTATGACAAAAACAAAACGTATCACCTAGAATAGCTATAAAAAGGGAAGACTGGTCATTTGTAGGGACACGAAATACTATTGGAATATATTGATTTATTCTGCTTTCTACTCAGCTATCTTTTACATCGTTTATTCCTACTTTTATTTGATTATCAGTAACCCGAGTTCTTCGTAAATAAGCTTTGATCGAAATCCCAATTTTTGGTTAAACAAATTGGTCCCGTTACTGGGAATCTGATAATCCATTCTTTCTTAATCTAACCTTGTTTGTCACATCAAACATGTAAAACGTTAATGACAACAACCAAGGAAACCATCAACTCCATGGGAATCCACAAAATGATCGTACCCCGATCCCTTCCTCACAAAGCTCTCCTCGACGGTCTCGGGAAGGAACTCCTGATGGATCTCATTCAAATGCAAATGCGCAATTTGAAAACGATGAGGCTATCAACGAAGCTTTGCAAAAGTTAATCGCTCAAAAGGTCAGCAAAGCTCTTGAGGCTTTCGTTAACCAGTTACCGGCTGCACCACCAACACCAACCCCAAATAACAACACTCCGGAGAACCCTCGTTTCGGACTTGCTAACTCGGGCAGTGGTGGAATACCCAGTGAATCACGAGATGAAGAACCAGGTAACCTGGTCATTTTTGATTTACAAAATTTAGTATTAACCTTGCACAAATAGCTCAAGGATCAAAGTGACCGCATAAAGCAAATACCCGGAGTACCGTCTGTAATCAAAGGGATAAATACAGACAAATATTCACAACAACCTTGGAAGCCAAGTGCTGCTCCCCTCCTAACTTCAAAGAAATTCAAAATGCCCGATACTCCAAAATAGGATGGAATAACTGATCCACGAGACCACGTGACTGCATTCACAACTGGCATAAAAGGCAATGACTTGACCAAACAAGAAATTGAATCAGTATTGGTCAAAACATTTGGTGAAACACTCACCAAGAGAGCATTAACATGTTATTCTCCGTTACCCAAAAATTCTATAAATTCTTTTGTTGAGCTTGCATATTTATTTATCAAAGCACATTCGGGAGCTCAAAAAGTTGAAAAAAGGATGGAAGATATTTTCAAAATAAAGCAAGGAGATTCAGAATTGCTCACAGAATTTGTAGACAGATTCCATGACGTTGCTACCCGTACCTCATAACCGGGCAGCTATGGCCTTTACCAGCCATCTAAATGAAAAGAGTTCGGAAGCCATGAGATGACTCAAGGAAAGCCTATGAGAATTTCCAGCAAAAACTTGGAATGACGTTTACAACAGATACATCACGAAGTTGCGGATAGAAGAGGATACTATTACCCAACTTCAAAAGGAAGAGAGGGTTTCAAGGCATACTGAAACTGAAAAAAGATCCGGGAATAATAAATACGAGCCTTACATGGGACCAGCGAGAAAGGACTCACGATTGAAATAGGATAACCTAAGGTACGATTATAGGTCGAGAGATAGAGAATCAGGTTCATCATCAAGGTTTAGAAAAGACCGGGACACGCAAAAAATACGCGGTGATGACAAAGGATCTAAGGTGATGGTTGGCAGTTACAATTTCAATGTTAGCACTTTAGAGTTAGTAGCTATATTAAGAAACATGGGTGATAAGGTACGGTGGCCAAAGGAAATGAGATCAAATCCAAATAGGTGCAACCTTGACCACTAGTGCGAGTTTCACAACAATCATGGTCATAAAACAGCAGATTGTAGATTGCTACAAGGTGAGTTGACCATTTATTAAAGCAAGAGTATCTTATCGAACTATTTAGAGAAAAAGGTAAGAAAGCATACATAAAAAACAGGCAGGGGCCTCCCAAACCTCCTTCTCTGAAAAGGACCGTTAATGTTATAAGCGGAGGCGAAGAAATTAACAGTGTGACATATACAGCAGCCAAGAAAATTTCTAAAGTTACAGTTACACACGGGAAGCGGGTTCGACATGTTCTGGAGGAAGAAAGTATTACATTTGATGATGTAGACATGGACGGTGTGATAACTCCACACAATGATGCACTGGTAATATCTCTACTTGTACATGATACTAACGTAAAATAAGTTTTGATTGACCCAGGTAGCTCCGTGAATATCATTTTGCTAAGAGTATTAAGCGAGATGCAAGCAGAAGATAAGCTAATACCCAAGGCGCATACTTTATCTGGCTTTGATAATTCGAGCATCGTGACAAAAGGAGAGGTAATACTCACAACATTCATAGAAATAGTTATTGAAGATACGGAATTCCAAGTGGTAGAGATAGATATAGCTTACAATATGATTCTCGGAAGACCATGGATTCCACGAAATGGATGCTGTCCCATCTACCTTACATCAAGTCATCAAATTCCCGTCACAATAGGGAATTTGTCAAATCCGTGGTGATCAGCAAACACTTAGGAGCATCAACTCTGTAGAAGATTCAAGCATAAAAAACAAAGAAAAATATCAATTACAGAACCCAGTTGAGAATGCTACACCACAAACCTCAACTCGAGATGGGGAAACAGATGTGGATTCACGACCTGATTTCATCCAAGAACCGGAAGAAAATGAAAATATCAAAACCACGATCGAAGAATTGGAAGCTGTAGAACTATTCGTACAAATGCCTAAGAGGAAAGTCTACATTAGGGCCAACTTAAGCCACGAAATGAAAGGTAAGTTGATTGAATTTTTGAAAACTAATTGTGAGCACGTGATTTTTGCTCTAAGCAAATTATTCCAAAAAGTTTCAAATAAAATGATTTTACAATTTTAGGAATTTTGTTGCATTTTTGTGTTAATTGGTTGCATAACAACTCGTATTAAAAAATACAAAAATATGCATATGCATTAGAATTTTTAATTTTTACATTTTTAGTATTAATGCATTTTAGAAACAAATTAAAGAAAAATCAAAAATAGCATCTTAGTGTTTTAATTAAAAATTACTATAAAATAGATATTAAATAAATTCTAGAATTTAATTAGTTTAACAATTTAATAAAATTAGAAAGAAAAAAATTACAAAAACACAAAAGAAAAGAAAATACAAAAATACAATACAAAATACAATACAAGAATATATAATACAAAATAAGGAATTGGGCTAATTGGGCTAATTTAGCCCAAAACAATTGAAATAAAACCCGCCCCAACCCACCTGCTAACCCGACCCGCCCCAATTTATAACACAAACGAACACGCAGCCTAATCCCTAACCCAAGAGCACTGTTCTTCTTCTTCTTTCAAACACACCCGAATCCAGCCCTAATCACGTCCAAATTCAAGCGTTTGAGCTTCAAATATTATCCTCACGCGTTCCTTTTCCTCTCCTCATCACCATTTCTAACCGTCTCTGACAGAATAATTTCAGTATATAGACATTTTCACGCGTTGTTGATATCTTAAGACGAATCTCGGTTAAATGGGAGCGGTTGGATGCGAGAAATCGAATCCACGCCTTCCATTTTTGTTTGAGTTTCGTTCTTTATGAAGATTTTTCAGTTTTTTTTTGGATTTGGGGATAAGGTGTGGGAATTTCGTGAGGAGGAAGAGGGGAAGCTTCGAGAGGTGAATATAAATAGGAGTTCATCCTAGAGATTCAGGGGTCTTCATTTTTTTTAGGGGGAAGCAGAAAAATTCAGAGAAAAAATTCTAGGGTTCCTGAGCTTCTTCTTCCTCAAACTTTAATTTGCGTCTTTTAAAAAAAATAAAAAAATAAAAGAGATTTCTCAGCATTTTGTCTTTTGATCCCTTTTTCCTAAAAATGAAGCTCGATTGAATGTAAGCTGGTG
>MU687538.1:44001-84471 GCA_026770625.1 Nicotiana glauca | reverse complement strand
CCCGATTAAATCAAGGATTCAAGCCTAAGAACTTCAAATACTAACCAAATACGCTTTCGATCAAAAACCTAACCACACCTCGCCCGAATGACCTGAAATTTTGCACACACATCCCAAATGATATGACGGAGCTATAGCAACTTCCGGAATTCAAATCCGACCCTCGGATCAAAAACTCACTATCGAACCGGAAACTTCAAAAATTCAAACTTCGGCATTTTAAGCCTAAAAGAGATACAGACCTCCAAATAACATTCCGAACACGCTCCCAACCCCAAAATCTCCTAACAGAGCTAACGGAACTATCAGATTTCCATTCCGAGGTCGTCTTCACACTGTTCCGAATACGGCTATTTTTAAACTCTTAAACTCTCATTTAGGTACTAAGTGTCTCAAAACACTTCGAATTCTAATACTGAACGTCCCGGCAAACCAAAATAGCAAAAATGAAATTAGGGAAAGCAGTTAATGGGGGATCGGGATGTAAATTCCAAAAACGACCGGTCGGGTCGTTACAAACTTGGAGGTGAATTCTATAGGAAAAGCGGTATTTGAGACTTGAGTTGGCTGTGGAAGTTCGAGGTTAGTGTTTGGCCTAACCTTAGCTTGAGGGAATAGGTGTTGATTTAAAATGATTGTGGAAGATCGTATGTTGATTTAAAATGGTTAAAAGGTTAAGAAAAGGGTGTTAAGAGCTATAATACTCGGCTTGCCTAGCTTTCATGAGTAGGAGCCATCACGACTCCCGAGGGTGGGAAGTCCGGGTCGTGATAGTAAACTATTTTCCTTAGTAAATAGAGTCTAATTTGACATAAAATAAAAAAGATAAGAATTCTCTTCTTCTACTTATTTCTCATGTAAATAGTTTTAACTAGGTTATATCACCTCCCCTAAAAAGTAAATATCTTTTTATTTAGCTAAATATATTTGGCCAAAATAAATGTTGCTTTAGGAAATTAAAACGACATTAGTTAAGTATTTTCAAATCTATTTTCGATGTAAGAGTAATTTGACTATGATATGAAGCATAACTTAATCAAATAAATCTTATATTTATTGTTTTATATATTTTTTTTAATGACCATACAAAAAATTTAACACAAGATTTATTTTAGACATGAAGTAATATTAAATGTGAATCTAATTGTAGTTGCGTTGGATAACTTGGCATTGCAACAAAAGAAGATTGTCAATGCTTATAAACTAAACGAAAATTTTATAACTCTTGCTAATTCGCACGACATGATCATGAAAACAAGCTCCTTTTAAATTTTAATTTCAAGTAATAGTTGGGACCAATAAAATTATTATTTTTAATGATTTTAGATGATTTAAGAATAACTTTAGTATATTTTGAAGATGAACTCGATCTAACTCTACCATGCATATCTTTACGGTTCCAATATTTAGGTAATATTATTATTGGGCTCATGCGCAACATGGGATATCCTTATTCTTTTATACAAGTACAACGTGTTAATTTATCCCATTATTCTCTCAGTTAATACCTGTAAAATTATCTCGTATTTTTTTCAGGTACCACCCACAAAACTATCCCACTATAACAACTCATAAAAGTGAAACATTAAGATAGTGCTACGGAGTTCTGATAGTTTATATGAGTCCACTAAACTATAAAGTACCAGGTCCTCTATGATATTCCACTGAGAACATTAATGAAACAGTAAGTAAATAAGACAGGGAGTTTTACGTGGAAAATTCTCTGCTCAAGGGGATAAAAATCATGACCTACACTGGTAGGATTTCAACTTCACAACGAGAAACTTTTAGATTACAACATATGCAATCTAGGAATTAAACTCTTAATCCCTCACTAACTCGTAATACACCTATTACATGCCACTTTGCAATAAACCTATTACAAAGAATTGAACTCATGACTAACTCTAGTCATGACACAAATACAAAGGGTTTATGGTTTTATAAAAGGGTTCCTAAGCAACGCTTCTAGCTAAGAAAATTAGAAATTACAATGAAGAACAATTACAAAGTTACAACTCAACTAAGGACAACAAAATACTAGATTTAGGAACTGGTATGTAGTACTTGGTTGGTCAAAATACAAGTGACTACAGAACTGTGTGCACTATTTCTGTGGCGGTCACTTTCTAGCTGTACACAGTTGACTTTCGTACTACTGTCAGGAAAACACAAGGGATCAGGTCCCTGTGTTCGTTCTTTATCTTCTAAGGTTGCAACAGTTCACATTAGCCGGAGTCCGTTTATTATCAATGTGTACCAAGTGTGTCAGGTTCCCCATCTGGTTCTTTGACAATAAATTTGTTAGATCATCAAAACATAAAGCTAAGACATTGAAAACCCATCAATTTCTCCCTTTTTTATAATGACAAACTTAGACATTGATAACAGATTTTTAGAACAAAAATAACCAGATGAAGCAATAAAAACTTCACAAGTTCTCCATGAGTTTATGCTGCCCCCTTAATCAGATCCCTGTTTCAATTATACTTCCCCCTTTTGGTACCATAAAAAATACGCAAGCAGGCAATCAACACAAAGAAGTCTAGCCTTGCTAACTCATGCCACATATGTGCACACAACATGATAGAAAAGAGAAACAGAGAACATAAGCATTTAGATAGCAAAAGAGGATAGTTTTTATATATAAAGCATATGCCTTTGCTATAAAACAAAGGCAAAGATTGGACTGTTGTCATTGGGAGCAGTAATGGTACATCCCATCCACATCAAAACAAAAGGAAACAAAAACAACTGCCAAGTTATTAAAACAAGAAAGGAAAATCCAGAAACTGGTCACTGAAAGGGGTTGCTTAGGGGCCACTAAGAGTAGAGAGTTTGGAAGCTGCTGCACGGGTATGAAGAACTAGGTCTATTCGGGCATTCGCCGACTTTTGCTCGATGAGCAGTGTGAGCACATGATTTTTGTCCTATATGAATTACTTCCATAGTTTCAAAATAAAATAATTTCTTTCGTTGCTTGCAATTTTGTGGAATTTGTGGCATTTGCCGTTAATTGTTTACATTTTGTCTGTGCATTTTAATTAATAAAAAATACAAAAATCGTGCATTTGCATTTAGGACCTAATTTTTAACTTTTTAAGATAATTAGTTAATTAATGTTACAAAATGGAAGAAAATAACAAAAATAGTTCATTTTGCATTTTTTAACTTTTAATTTTTGAATTTGTCATAAGTTTTCTTTTAAATTAGGACTTAATCAATTTTGAGGAAATAATTAGTTTAGTTTTAAGAATTAAATCAAGTCTTTTATTTTGTATTTTACAAAATCTGAAAAAAATAAAAATAAAGAAAGAAAAGGAAATAGAAAATGAAAAGAAAAAAAGGGTTCATTAAACAATACCCAATTCTTGGGCCAAAGCTATTAAAACCCCTCAAGCCCAAACCCTTTGCACCTGAAACCCGTCCAAATGCCCCAAATGCCCCAAATGCCCAGCCCAAAACTGTTTCCTTACCCAATTCGTCTCCAGTTAATACCAAACGACCCCGTTTAGCTAGTACATGATCCCAGCTGTCGAGGTTACTTGATCTAACGGCTGGGAAGTTGGGGGTTCCTTGGTATTTAACGGTCCAAATGCCCCCAACCCCATCTCTAGTCTCTCACACCCCCACACCTTTCAGAGGCCAAACGTAATGCCGCCCTAAGACCAACGCCTGCCACCCGCCAGAAATCGCCTATGGCGGCGGCCGGCGGCCAATCACCACCAAATTAACACCAAATACTCTCCTCCATCTCCATATCCCAAATCCTCACACTATTCTTCCCAAATCCCTTTGGAATTGCTCAAATATCAGATCAAAAATCAAAACCCTAGCTGCCACAATTTCCCCGGAGGCGGCGCCACTTCTAGTCAACCCCAAATCTTTACCACAGCTTCCTCTCCGCCTCCACATCCTCAATCCACAACTAGTTTCCTTCAAAACCTATCCAAACCCCTTGAATCTCGAATCAGAAAACCCTAGTTTTTTTAGTTCAAGATTCCCTGAGTCTTGGGGTTCAAATACGAATCAAGATTCGTGTTAACCAAGTTTTCTTTTGAAAACTTTGGCTAATTCAAATTTCGGATCGATTTTGAGAGACTTAGCTATCCTGGCCGGCTCCTGCTTTCTCACCTTTTGAGTTGTTTGTTCAGGTTAGTTTTTTTATTTATTTTCCTTTTAGTTTAACTACTTCTGATGATTCGTCTCTTTTCTTTAGTTAGTAGTAGGTTCGTTGCATGATTCAAATTTAGGTTATTAGTAATTATCAACATAATTAGGGTAATTAGTATCTTTAATTTCATGCTTGCCTTTGCATCAATGGCCTATCTTTTTGATTTGTTGTTAGTTATATTTAATGTCAGAATGGCAGACTTCTGGTCTTATCCATTTGTAGCTTGCAGTCTGTTGAACCACAATTTGGACTTCAAAGGTTCGGGAAGCCCAAGGGCTGTTGGAACTTGCTGATGCAGTAGCCCAAAGACCATGGGTCAATTTGACCCGTTTGGTAGACTAAATTAAAAATAGAAGTATGAGGGGGTAGTTTAGGTATTTGTTTGAGAGAATATTTTTGATAACAGAAAAGGGAAGTTTCTAGTGAGGGTCTTAATCAAATTTCAGAAGTGTAGTGGCTTAGCTTGGCCAAAAAGTCAATAATTGGGAGACTAACTTAAAAATCAGAGAATTAATTAGGTGTATCTAGGCAAAAATGAAAGTTTGAAAAGGACCTAAAGGGTAAAACTAAAATCTGAAAGATGCCCTACTCCCTTGCCTATAAAGGCATGTTTTCTTGCTTTTGAAGGCAAAGATGAAGAGCTATAAAAAATAGAGAAATACAAAAACAGCTGCGAGGGCTACTGTTCCATTGAATATCTTCCTTTTTGGATTGATTTCTAAAATTTTCAAAGCTAAAACACATTTTTGATATAGTTTGAGAGTTAACATGGAGTAATATTGGGTTTTGGAAGAGTTTTCTGGTTCAATTGGTTAAGTACTACTGTTCTATTGTTCTTGCTTTGTATTTTCGAAAGGTCTTGATATTTTGAAATAAGTTTCTGGTTCATCTGGGGTAGAATGCTTTGGATTTTTTTGTTGAAAGCTTAGTTGAGGTCAGCTTCGATTATTGTTTGATCGAGAAGTGGATCTGGACTGTTTTCTCACTATTTTATGGCTGAAATGGACCGTGTTTGTTGATTCCTGCTGGGCTGTTGCTGTTTGTTCACCCATTGAACCTCACTTGCTTTTTGTTTACTCTTATTACCAGGTACATGCCCTGAAATCTACACAATGTGATCTTCAAAGTTGAGTTGAAATAAAAGAAAAAAATGAGTTGGAAGTTTGATATCCTTGTCGTGTGTGCTGTTTATAAGCTTGATTTTCAGATCTTCTTCTGTATGTAAATCCTAGCTCGCCATTCTAAATAATTGTGTTGTTTATGTTTTTATGCATTTAATGTATACAATGTACGGGTCTTGTTAGTTAGATGTAATAGTAGCTTATTTTGTTTAAATGGAGACTTCAGTTATTGAAATCTTATGGGTGTTACTACTGCTGTAGATGCAGCATTGGCAATTTACTAGAAATGCATTTTTGGTTATAACAGTTGACTCCTTAGAACTCATGGGGCTTGGGAACTCTTAAGGTGATTGTATGCTATATAGTAACGTGGTATTGGTTTTCAAGTGTTAAGAGGTTTGTTATTATGTTAGATATCACAAGGGAATGCGGGATCCAGTGTTTGTTTCGGCTGAAATGTTAGTCTTAAATTTTAATCTGATGTTAGTTGAGATTTGAATTAAAAGTAGTAATTATGCCAAGCTATGGTCCGATTCAGGAGAGAATGAAGTTTTTGTTCTTAAGAATTTGTATAATTGCTAATTAATTGCTTGATGTATGTATGCAAATTGATAAAGGCTTAGATAATTCATATAGTCTCAGTTGGTTTTCATCTGAATCATTTGTAAGTCTGGGCCTGAATCCAGCCCAAATAGCGAAATCAGTCCCAAGAATGAAGGCACAACCTTGAGCTGTTCTGTTTCGCCAGTCTTCATTGTGGCGGGCCCACTTCGAGCCCCAGATCTTGCAAATGCTTTTATATGTAATGTTGACTTGGCATGACTGCTTTCAGCTTCGTGGGGAGTCGATATGAGTATCGTGGAGGTTCTGTTTGCACGCAGCCATACGAACTGGGTTCATTGGTTTGGGCTTGAGTCTTTTCTCTAAAAATAGAATAATACTTTCCTTTGGCTATCAACAAGTCTAGTAGAGAATATTTGAGTAAGTGGAATCCTGAAGTCTTCCTCAAAGTAATTAATGTTTTTTAGAATGAGGTGAGCCGTACTAATAAAATAAATAACTTAGGGCCCTCTTGGTTAATTTAGAAACTGGTTAGAATAAATCGAGGTGCACCGTGCCAAATAAAACCTCAAAATGCTTGGCCCTCGCTTAATTAAAATTTTTATCCTTAGAATTCGAGGCGTGCCATTTAGCAAATTTTCATGGCCCTCGCAAAGTTAAAAATGAGTAGTTGCTTTAGGTGCGTTGTTTTAATAATATTACCTTTCTAAACGCGGGTGTGCATTTCATGTGACCCAAATCTAAATCTTAATAACATTGGATAAAATGTGTTTTGGATTGCGGGTGCATTTCATGTGACGCGGTCCAAAGACACGTTTTAGACAATGTTAAATCTTCTTTAAAATAAATAAAAAGCTATTTCTAAGTTAAAATTTGCACATAGGTTCAAAAATATTCTAAAATCAGTTAACTAAGCCAATTATAATAGTTGAGCGATCGCGCTAGAACTACGAAACTCGGGAATGCCTAACACCTTCTCCCGGGTTAACAAAATTCCTTATTCGGATTTCTGGTTCGCGGACTGTAATACAGAGTCAATATTTTCCTCAATTCGAGATTTGAACCGGTGACTTGGGACACCATAAATCTCTCAAGTGGCGAATCTGAATCTTTTAATGAAATAAATCCCATCTCGATTGTCCTTTAATTGGAAAAACTCCCTTTATTATGCCCTTTCGGGGGTGTAGTAGAAAAAGGAGGTGTGACAGCTCTGGCGACTCTGGTGGGGATAAGAACCCAGAACTTTTGGTTCTGGGTTCAGAATTCGAGCTTAGATAAATTGTTATATTTGGCTTTATCTGATTTTGTTACATGTTCGGGCGTAATGTGCTAATTGTCACTTTTACTGCTTTGATATTCTGTGGACTGTATATAAACTGTTACGAAACTCTTCTTCTCTCTGATTCTTCTAAATCATGAAGGAGTGTGCACTTCGTGTGACTTCTTTTCTGTTAGAGTCATATTCTAAAATTTAGAACGAGGTTCAGATAAGTTGCAAAGCCGACGAAGCTTTTGTATTCCTGGTACGCTGCCCCCCTCCCCCCGACTCAAGTTGTCTGCTCGGGTAAGCCAGGTCTATAACAAATAAACCTAGATTTTTAAACCTAGAATAACTCAGCCTCATGCCGGATCCCTAGTAGGAGCGTTTGTTGCATCACGTGCATTTGACTTAGGGGACTCAACACAGGGGTTGGGTCCGTCTAGGACAGGCGTACCCATAATAACAGACCATCCTGATGCATATTTTACGTGCTGTTTGTTGCATTTATTTGCTTCGGGTTTGTATGATGATCAACTTTTAAGTGATGGGAGAAAATTGAAAAAAGAAATGGCATTGTGAGGTTTAAATTGAAAATCCAAATTGTATTGAAACTCTGCCGAATTTTGAGAAAAATGAAAAGAAAAAAAAAGAAGAAAAAGGTTTTGTTTTCAAAATAGTTGGTTTAATGTTATTTGCCTGAACTACGCCAGTTTGATTCTCACAGTGTGTAAGATACGTAGGCAACCCCCACCCGGTCCAACTTTCCTTTTTGCAAATATAGCCCAAAAAGAACAAAAATTTTATTTTTACTGTAAATAATTAAGGTGATGCCATTCTTGTCAAAAATAGCCGAATGTCCCTCAAAAGGGCGTTGGAAGGCTGTTTTTGCAAAAATAACCGTCTTTAGTCATTTTCAAGGCTTTGGCCGGTTATCCAACACAACCTTAAAATCTTCTTTCTCGAGGTGCTGAAAGGCTGTATTGGCAAAGCCGGATATTTTTATGAAAATTATGAAAAATAATGATAACTTTTGAGTCAAAATGAGTCTTGATTTTTCTCCTGTTAATTTCCTTTTGAGTCTGTTGGTTTTTATGGTAAACATTCGGTAGGACGAGTCGTTGTAATCAAAGCTCTTGCTTGTGAAAATTAAAAATCCCAAAATATTTTCGTTATTTATTTTTTCATTTATTTTTCCCAGAACTACGCTCGGTCTAATTCATGGGGGGGTCATGATACGTAGGCAATAGGATTCGACCATAACCAAAGAAAAAGGTGATAAAAAAAAGAGGAAAAGAAAAAGAGAGGAAAAACCAGAGAGGAAAAGAAAAGGAAAAATAGAGAAGATAAGAAACCGAGAGAAGGAGACAATGGCAAAACAAGAGGGAAAAATGAGAGAATAAAAACAAAGAGAAAGCAAAGGCAAGAATGAAAAAAAAAGAGGGGAAGAGAAAAGAAGTTGCAAATGGAAATAAGGAAAGTTGAGATGACGCATGCAACCAATCAAATGCATAATAGAAACAGTTAACTGCTTAGGTGCATTCATGCCCCAAAATGTGCGGTTGCCAATCTGTTAAGTCATTAAATGCTAACAAGGTTGTTGTCGATGCATTGAATAACATGAAGTTGCTTAGTTTGTGTCATTTGGGCGAGTCATCCATACACGCTAAGTCAAACAACAAGACAACCATGACTAGTAAGGGATCAGACATAGGTGTTGTCGAATCAGAATTTGAGTTGAAAGAAGAGGCCCAAAGGTTGAAACGCCAGATAATGGAGATGTACCATGCTTGGATTAGTGGGAACCCTCTACCCTCATTCCCCACCAACCACATCGAATATCTTGCTTCCGTTCCACTACCACCACAATCCCAGATTCCCAATGCTGCTAATCTCTCCCTACAACATACCTCAGGCTTTATCCCTTGCCACAGCTACCCTGGCATCTTGTCCCAGCCTTTTCACGCTCCACCCGCCAATACAAGTGAGTCATTAACTACTCCCATTTTTGCAGCTCCTCCCCATGCCAACATCCCTTTATCTTCTAGTAAAACCTTGTTCAAAGTTCCTGATGCCCAATATTATGGTACAAAACCAACTTTCAAGACCTAGAACTCATACTGTTGTGCTCTTGATTTCGAGCCTCCCATTGAAATTGCAAAACCCGCTAAGGTTGTGGAGCAAGATAAAGTATCTAGAAAATGTGTGATGTTAGCAAAAGGGTCTTCGAATGGTGTCGGGGCAAGTCAGAAAAACCCAAAGTTGGTGGTACTAGGGATGCCAAGCAGGCTTGTTGTAGTTTTGCAAGGATCTCCCACTACCCCTGTTGCTATTTAATCAATGACTCAATTGCCAGCTGTTGAGACAAAGGATGTCCTGTGGAACTACAAACGAGTAACAATGACACACAAAGGAAAAGAAGTGGAGGAAGAATTTGTTGAGATCGAAGGGCAAACTCATTTCGGAGGATGTCTTACCTCCAAAGAATTAAGGAAGGATAAGCTCTTCAAGGATAGCCAAATGCCAGTGAAGGGACCGGTTACTGAGGAAGAGGCCGAAGAGTTCTTTAGAAAGAGGAAAGTGCAAGACCATTTCATTGTTGAACAATTAAGGAAAACTCCAGCTAATATTTCTCTGTTATCTTTGTTGACACATTCGGATGAACACCGCGAGGTCATAATGAAGATTCTGAAAGAGGCACATGTTCCTGATAAGATCATAGTAAATCAATTAGAAAAGGTTGCTAGTAGGGTTTTTGAAGCAAATAGGACCACTTTTGCGAACGATGAGCTTCTTATAGAGGGAACGGAACACAATTGAGCTCTTTGTATCATGGTGAAGTGCGAAGATTATTTTGTCACCAGGGTGTTGGTTGATAATGGATCCTGTGCAAATATTTTCCCTCTGTCCACTTTGCAAAAATTGAAGATCGGCACCGAAGGAATCCACATGAACGGTGTAAGTGTTCGAGGTTTTGATGGGAAAGGAAAAGGTTCTGCTGGAGATATAATGCTTGAATTGGTGATAGGGCCAGTTGGTTTCAGTGTGGAATTTCAAGTGCTAAATGTGGTTGCCCCGTATAATTTATTATTGGGTAGGCCTTGGATACATGCGGCCAAGGCAGTGCTATCGTCGCTACATCAAATGGTGAAATTTGAGTGGGACAAACAAGAGATAGTTGTGCGATGGGAAGAGGATTTATCCTTTCGTGAAGATTCATCCATTCCATTTATTAAGGATGGATATGATCAAGGACCTTTAGCTTATCAAACTTCTGAAACGATATTTGTCGAAAGGATTCCTGAAGGAAAATGCATTCCAAAGCTGAGTCTATCACCTTCGATCTGCATGGTAGCTAATGAGATGTTGAAGTATGGTTTTGTGCCGGGTAACGGTCTGGGTGCATCTTCGCAAGGTATCGTGCAACCCGTATCTCTACGTAAAACTCTGGGTACATTTGGTCTAGGGTTTAAACCTACAGGGGATGATGTGAAGAAGGTTACAAAGTTGGAAAATAAAGCATAGCCGCTCTCTAGGCCTATCCCACACTTCTTCAGAACTTTTGTCAAGTCAGGGGCAGTGAAGCGTCCGGTGTCAGCAGTTCCAAAACCTGGGTTGTCTTTGATGAGGAGTTGATTTGAGAGGGTCCAAAGTCTATTTGATGAAGTGAACATGGTAGAAATTGGGGAAGGTTCCGGTGACGAAGAGGTGCATTTTGTCAGGCCGAATGTGAAGGTCAACAATTGGGAAACTACTCCTCTTCCTACTCAGAGGGAGTTTTGGTAGTGGGCTTTGATTTTCTTTAGTTGTCTGGATTATTCCAGGGATGTGATTCAGATTCTATGTTCCGTCTGTTTGGATGTGTTAAACCTTGTTATCTTTCAATTTTAGTGGAATGAAATTTCCCTTCTTCTTCATTCCTGATAGTTTCATTTTTGTTTTTCTTTTCTTTCTTATACAATTCTTTTTATGCTGGTTTCAATGACATAACTTGCATGAGGAATCTTTGGCCCAATCTTAAAAGCCAATCTAATTTTGAAACAATAATACAAGAAATTGACTGTGATGATGAAGCACATATTGATGAAAATGAGCGGGTCAAAACCCGATTAGAGCAATTGAGTTTGAACAATGAGAAAATATTGGCAGCAGTGTGTCACGGCCTATTGTATCAACAAAGAATGGCAAGAGCATATAATAAGAAGGTACGTCCACAAAAGTTCGAAGTGGGTCAGCAAGTGTTGAGACGTATCCTTCCACATCAGGCTGAGGCCAAAGGCAAGTTTGCCCCAAATTGGTAGGGGCCGTTCATCGTGACGAGAGTGTTTTCCAATGGTGCTTTGTATTTAACAGACATAGAAGGCAAATATGTAGAAATGGCCATTAATTCTGATGCTGTCAAGAGATATTATATATGATTTGCTTTGGTTTAATTGCATTTGTTTGTACTATGCATGATTTGGAGATTGGAATGACGAAGGCATTTTGTTCTGCTATCTAAACAATTTATCCTTTGTTACCTCTTTTGAGCCTTATTTATTTTCTTTCATACCCCTATTTTGGAATCAGTAGCAAAGTTCAGAAACACAAGCGTAAAGGATAAGTAAAGGAAACAGAGAGAAGAAAAATTAAAATGAAAAAAGAAAAAGAGTAGAAAAAGAAAAAGAAAAAGAAAAAAAGAGAAAAAGAGAAAAGAGAAAAGGCAGAATGAAGAAAGAAAAGAAAAGAAGAGAAAATGGAAGAAAAAGAAAGGAAAAATCACAACAACAAAGTAATTGCTATCACATGAACTACGTTCGACCTGATTCCTTTTAAGGATACGTAGGCAGTCTCACGGTTTGGTCCCATCAGAATAAAGATCCAAAAGTCCCCAAGCAAGAAACTGGGCAGAAGTTGTGGTTGTTGTAAGAAATTTGATTCCAAAAGTTGTAATTTTAAACCCATTTGAATTGTTTTGAGCCTTTAATACCCTTTCTTTCTAACCCTATCCAAAAGCCCACATTACGGTCCAAAGAAAGACTTTTTAATAAGTCTTTAAGAAATGCCAAGTTAAGCAAGAAGAGGTGATTCATATCAGGGGGAACACTCCATCCAAGCAGGAAAGTAATGAAAAATGAGAGAGTCTTATTGGTGAAAACTCTCATGGGCACCGTAAGGCGACGGGAGTTGAGATAAATCGAAATGAGAGAGTCTTATAGGTGAAAACCCTCACGGGTACCTTAAGGCGAAAGTGAGTTGAGAGAAATCAGAAATGAGAGAGTCTTATCGGTGAAAACCCACACGGCCACCTTAAGACGAAAGTGAGTTGAGAAGTGAACAAATGGGAGAGGTCTGTGGGTGAAAACCGTTCAGGACACCACAGGATGAACAAAGTTAGGGTTTGGGTGAAGAAATCAGGTTATGGAATTCCGGGGCAACAAAGTATGGCAACTGAAAGTTGATTGGTTGGTCGGATTGGGTCGATTAGTTCGAAATGCATGTCATGATCAATGGTACCAGCTGTTCCACTCAGATAAGTCTCTTTCCCTTTTTCTTTTTAGTAAATCGGCCAGTTTTGGATTTTCTTTATCCTTAATTCTCAAGGTCATTGCATTTCATTTCTTTTGGGGTTTGTTTGTCTAAGATGTCTCAATGTTAGTTTTGTTCATAGCAAATAAGAAAGGATTTCAAAGCTCACTACCAGCTTCCAAAATTGCAAAGCACAGTGTGGCCAGAACATACCACATAGCATGATGTAAACTGGGATACAAGGAATCACCGAAAGTTTCATCGGTAGATTGATTTGGTAATGTCTTGGGAGATGCAAAGGTTCAGATAAAGGGGTCAGAGGTGTAAAACAACAATATGGGTATAGAACACTTGGGTCGTCAAAGGTCATGGGGTTTGAAAGTCAGTCAGAAAGTCAAGCGGATCAGGGCCAGTCGGGGAAGCAGGTCAAAACAAAGCACGACAACGGAGACATCTTCAGCAAGAATGCCATCAACTAACCACCATTTTAAACTGACAAGATTTTTCTTTGATTGAAACAGGGGCAAAAATTTTGTTTGTTTCGGAGAAACTCTCCGTATAGGAAAGAGAAAGCATCAAAACAGATTTGACCGTAAACTCTCAGGACCCTCCTCGAAAATGTAATTTAGTTAAAATTCAAAGCAATCATGAATAGCATAGTTTAACATAAGGAATATAAGTTGGCTTCAGAGTTTGCGTGTTTAAGATAGGATTCAATTAGGAGTTTTCAGGATCCCTTCCTGAATAGTGGGACCAGATCCTTTAGATAACAAGATGTAGCATAAATTCTGTTGTAGGGTAGTATAATTCAGTCGTAAAAGTGTCAATTTTTAGGATAAGACTTGATTTTGAATTTATGGGCCTTCCTAGATAATAGGATATAGTTTAAGACCCTCTTAGGTAACATGACTTAGCGGAAGTAATACCTTTAGAAGATACAGCTTAGAGCTGTAATTGTCGTTTAATTAAAAGTTGTCAGGACCTCCCTGGATAATAGGACTTAGCTTTCAAATGCTTAATAATAGTTGGTAGAATGATTCAGTTTAACACTCACCTATGTGCCCAACCACCAAATTGGGGCAGAAAATTTTCTTTGTTTTGTCTATTTTTCTTGAATAAGGTGTCCACCTGGAGAACAATGGAATACATTTCAAGTTCAGCCCAATTGGAGAACAAGGGAATACATTTCAAGTTCAGCAATCCGGAGCCCACCTGGAGAACAAGGGAATACATTTCAAGTTCAGCAATCAGGAACCCACCTGAAGAACAAGGGAATACATTTCAAGTTCAGCAATCAGGAGCCCACCTAGAGAACAAGGGAATACATTCAAGTTTCGGCAATCAGGAGCCCACCTGGAGAACAAGGGAGTACAACTCAAGTTTTAGCTTTTAAGTTCTTACTGATATTTGGTAACATGATGTAGTTTACAATCACATATGTGCCCAGCCACCAAACTGGGGCAGAAAGTCTCTTTGTTTTGTCTATTTTGTTGAAATCAGGACCCCACCTGGAGAACAAGGGAATACATTTCAAGTTGCAGCAATAAGGAGCCCACTTGGAGAACAAAGGAATACATTTCAAGTTGTAGCAATCAGGAGCCCACCCGGAGAACAAGGGAGTACAATTCAAGTTTAGTTTTTAAGTTTTTACTGATATTTGGTAACATGATTTAGTTTACACTCACATATGTGCCCAGCTACCAAACTGGGGCAGAAAATTTTCTTTGTCTTATCTATTTTTGTTGAAATCAGGAGCCCACCTGGAGAACAAGGGAATAAATCCAAGTTTCAGCAATCAGGAGCCCACCTGGAGAACAAGGGAATACAATTCAAGTTTAGCAATCAGGCGCCCACATGGAGAACAAGGGAGTACAATTCAAGTTTTAGCTTTCAAGTTCTTATTGATATTTGGTAATATGATTTGGGTTAACACTGACATATGAGCCCAGCTACCAAACTGGGGCAGAAATTTTTTCTTTGTTTTGTCTATTTTTGTTGAAATCAGGAGCCCACCTGGAGAACAAGGGAATACATTTTAAGTTCGGAAATTAGGAGCCCACCTGGAGAACAAGGGAATACATTTCAAGTTCAGCAGTCAGGAGCCCGCCTGGAGAGCGTGGGAATACATTTCAAGTTTAGAAATTAGGAGCCCGCCTGGAGAGCATGGGAATATATTTCAAGTTTAGCAATCAGGAGCCCGCCTGGAGAGCAAGGGAATACAATTCAAGTTTAGCAATCAGGCGCCCACCTGGAGAACAAGGGAGTACAATTCAAGTTTTAGCTTTCAAGTTCTTATTGATATTTGGTAATATGATTCGGGTTAACACTCACATATGAGCCCGGCTACCAAACTCGGGCAGAAAATTTTTCTTTGTTTTGTCTATTTTTGTTGAAAGCAATAGCCCACCTGGAGAACAAGGGAGTACAATTCAAGTTTTAGCTTTCAAGTTCTTATTGATATTTGGTAATATGATTCGGGTTAACACTCACATATGAGCCCGGCTACCAAACTCGGGCAGAAAATTTTTCTTTGTTTTGTCTATTTTTGTTGAAAGCAATAGCCCACCTGGAGAACAAGGGAATACATTTCAAGTTCGGCAATCAAGAGCCCACCTAGAGAACAAGGGAATACATTTCAAGTTCGGCAGTCAGGAGCCCGCCTGGAGAGCATGGGAATACATTTCAAGTTTAGCAATTAGGAGCCTGCTTAGAGAGCATGGGAATATATTTCAAGTTTAGCAGTCAGGAGCCCGCATGGAGAGAAAGTGAATACAATTCAAGTTCAGTAATAAGGCGTCCACCTGGAGAAAAGGAAAAATATCTCAAGCTACAATTCGAGTTCAACAATCGGGCATCCACCCGGAGAAAGGAAAAACATATCAAAGTGTAGTTCGAGTTGGCAGTCAGGCATCCACTTAAAGAAAAGAAAAATATCTTAGATTATAATTTGAGTCGACAACAGAGGAATTTCACTAGGAGAATACAAATCAGCATGGAAACAAAAGCTGCAAGATCAAGTTTGAAGAGATAGATAGGTTTTGTATTTCATAGACCATAGTTTAGTCTAGCTTCTTTTCATTTTTGACATGGTGTAATAAGGGGTTCAGTAAGCAGTAGCAACAATAATGAAATCACAACTTCATGGTAGTCCCACCAAATATTCCTGAACTACACTGACCTGATTTCTTTTTAGTCAAGGATATGTAGGCAATCTCGGAAGTAGGGTGCAGTCAATTCTTTCAAAATTGCTTCCCACAGAGTATTTACACGGGCAAAAATCGCTCGTATCCGCTCACTTTATCTTTGTTGCTTGCGATTTTGTGGATTTTGTGGCATTTTCTGTTAATTGTTTACATTTTGTCTGTGCATTTTAATTAATGAAAAATACAAAAATCGTGCATTTGCATTTGGGACTTAATTTTCTACTTTTTAGGATAATTAGTTAATTAATGTTACAAAATGGAAGAAAATAACAAAAATAGTTCATTTTGCATTTTTTAACTTTTAATTTGAATTTGTCATAAGTTTTCTTTTAAATTAGGACTTAATAAATTTTGAGGAAATAATTAGTTTAGTTTTGAGAATTAAATCATGTCTTTTATTTTGCATTTTATAAAATCTGAAAAAAATAAAAAAAGAAAGAAAGAAAAGGAAATAGAAAATGAAAAGAAAAAAGGGTTCATTAAACAATACCCAATTGTTGGGCCAAAGCTGTTAAAACCCCTCAAGCCCAAAACCTTTGCACCTGAAACCTGTCCAAATGCCCCAAATGCCCCAAATGCCCAGCCCAAAACCGTTTTCTTACCCGGTCCGTCTCCAGTTAATACCAAACGACCCCGTTTAGCTAGTACATGATCCCAGCTGTCGAGGTTACTTGATCTAACGGTTGGGAAGTTGGGGGTTCCTTGGTATTTAATGGTCCAAACGCCCCCACCCCATCTCTCGTCTCTCACACCCTCCACACCCTTCAGAGACCAAACGTAACGCCGCCATAAGACCACCGCCTGCTGTAAATCGCCTACGGCGGTAGCCGGTGGCCAATCGCCACCAAATTAATACCAAATACTCTCCTCCATCGCCGCATCCCAAATCCTCACTCCATTCTTCCCAAATCCCTTTGGAATTACTCGAATATCAGATCAAAAATCAAAACCCTAGTGCCGCCATAATTTCCCCGATGGCGGCACCACCTCTAGTCAACCCCAAATCTTTACCATAGCTTCCTCTCTGCCTCCACATCCTCAATCCACAACTAGTTTCCTTCAAAACCTATCCAAACCCCTTGAATCTCGAATCAGAAAACCCTAGTTTTTTTAGTTCAAGATTCCTTAAGTCCTGGGTTTCAAATACGAATCAAGATTCGTGTTAACCAAGTTTTCTTTTGAAACTTTGGCTAATTCGAATTTCGGCTCAATTTTGAGAGACTTAGCTATCCTGGCTGGCTCTTGCTCTCTCACCTTTTGAGTCGTTTGTTCTGGTTAGTTTCTTTTCTTTATTTTTTTTTATTTTCCTTTTTGTTTAACTGCTTCTGATGATTCGTCTCTTTTCTTTAGTTAGTAGTAGGTTCGTTGCATGATTCAAATTTAGGTTATTAGTAATTATCAACATAATTAGGGTAATTAGTATCTTTAATTGCATGTTTGCCTTTGCATCAATGGCCTCTCTTTTTGTTTTGTTGTTAGTTCTCTTTAATTTTGGAATGGAAGACTTCTGGGCATAACCATTTGTAGCTTGTAGTGTGTTGAACCACAATTTGGGCTTCAAAGGTTCAGGAAGCCCAATGGCTGTTGGAATCTGCTGATGCAATAGCCCAAATACCATGGGTCAATTTGACCCGTTTGGTAGGCTAAAGTAAAAACATGAGTATAAGGTTGTAGTTTAGGTATTTGGTTGAGAGAATCTTTTTGATAACAGAAAAGGGAAGTTTCTAGTGAGGATCTTAATCGAATTTCAGAAGTGTAGTGGCTTAGCTTGGCCAATAAGTCAATAATTGGGGGACTAACTTAAAAATCAGAGAATTAATAGGTGTATCTAGGCAAAAATGAAAGTTTGAAAAGGGCCTAAGGGGTAAAACTAAAATCTGAAAGATGCCCTACTCCCTTGCCTATAAAGGCGCGCTTTGTTGCCTTTGAAGGCAGAGAAGAAGAGCTAGAAAAAATAGAGAAATACAAAAACAGCTGCGAGGGCTACTGTTCCATTGAATATATTCCTTTCTGGATTGATTTCTAAAATTTTCAAAGCTAAAACACATTTTTTGATTTAGTTTGAGAGTTAACATGGAGTAATATTGGGTTTTGGAAGAGTTTTCTGGTTCAATTGGTTAAGTACTACTGTTATATTATTTTTGCTTTGCATTTTCGGAAGGTCTTGATATTTTGGAATAAGTTTCTGGTTCATCAGGGGTAGAATGCTTTGGATTTGTTTGTTTAAAGCTTAGTTGTGGTCAACTTCGATTATTATTCGATCAAGAAGTGGATCTGGACTGTTTTCTCACTATTTTATGGCTGAAATGGACTGTGTTTGTTGATTCCTGCTGGGCTGTTGCTGTTTGTTCACCCACTGAACCTCACTTGCTTCTTGTTTACTCTTATTCCCAGGTACATGCCCTGAAATCTACATAATGTGATCTTCAAAGTTGAGTTGAAATAAAAGAAAAAAATGAGTTGGAAGTTTGATATCCTTGTCGTGTGTGCTGTTTATAAGCTTGATTTTCAGATCTTCTTCTCTATGTAAATCCTACCTCGCCATTCTAAATGGTAGTATTGTTTAAGTTTCTATGCATTTAATGTATACAATGTACGGGTCCTGTTAGTTAGATGTAATAATAGCTTATTTATTTTAAATGGAGTCTTCAGTTACTGAAATCTCACGGGTGTTACTACTACTGTAGATGCAGCATTGGCAATTTACTAGAAATGCATTTTTGCTTATAACAGTTGACTCCTTAGTACTCATAGGGCTTTAGAGCTCTTAAGGTGATTGTATACTATATAGTAGCGTGGTATTGGTTTTCAAGTGTTAAGAGGTTTATTATTATGTTAGATATCACAAGGGAATGCAGGATCCAGTGTTTGTTTCGGCTGAAATGTTAGTCTTAATTTTTGAATCTGATATTAGCTGAGATTTGAATTAAAAGTAGTAATTATGCCAACCTATTGGTGAGATTTTTTTCGGCTAATTAGTTGCTTGATGTATTTATGCAAATTGATAAAGGCTTAGATAATTCATATAGTCCCAGTTGGTTTTTATCTGAATCAATTGTAAGTGTGGGCCTGAATCCACCCCAAATAGCGAAATCAGTCCCAAGAATGAAGGCACAACCTTGAGTTGTTCTGTTTCGTCAGTCTTCATCGTGGCGGGCCCACTTCGAGCCCCAGATCTTGCAAATTCTTTTGGATGTAATGTTGACTTGGCATGACTATTTTCAGCTTCGTGGGGAGTCGATATGAGTATCATGGAGGTTCTGTTTGCACGCAGCCCATACGGACTGGGTTCATTGGTTTGGGCTTGAGTCTTTTCTCTAAAAATGGAACAATACTTTCCTTTGGCTATCAACAAGTCTAGTACACAATATTTGAGTAAGTGGAATCCTGAAGTCTTCCTCAAAGTAATTAATGTTTTTTTGAATGAGGTGAGCCGTACTAATAACATAAATAACTTAGGGCCCTCTTTGTTAATTTAGCAACTGGTTAGAATAAATCGAGGTGCGCCATGCCAAATAAAACCTCAAAACTATTGGCCCTCGCTTAATTAATATTTTAATCCTTAGAATTCGAGGCGTGTCATTTAATAAATTTTCATGGCCCTCGCAAAGTTAAAAATGTATAGTTGCTTTAGACGCGTTGTTTTAATAATATTACCTTCCTAAACTTGGGTGTGCATTTCGTGTGACCCAAATCTAAATCTTAATAACGTTGGATAAAATATGTTTTGGATTGCGAGTGCATTTCATGTGACGCAGTCCAAAGACACGTTTTAGACAACTAAATCTTCTTTAAAATAAATGAAAAGCGATTTCTAAGTTAAAATTTGCACATAGGTTCAAAAATATTCTAAAATCAGTTAACTAAGCCAATTATTACAGTTGAGCGACTGTGCTAGAACCATGGAACTCGGGAATGCCTAAGACCTTCTCCCGGGTTAACAGAATTTCTTACTCGAATTTCTGGTTCGTGGACTGTAATACAAAGTCAATCTTTTCCTCGATTCGGGATTTGAACCGGTGACTTGGGACACCATAAATCTCCCAAGTGGAGACTCTGAATCTTTTAATGAAATAAATCCCATCTCGATTGTCCTTTAATTGGAAAAACTCCCTTTATTATGCCCTTCGGGGGTGTAGTAGAAAAAGGAGGTGTGACAAGCAGTTTCTCTTTCATGTTCTCCACTTGTGCCTTGAGATCAGCATTTTCTTTTGTCAAACGAGCTATCTCCTAATTTGACCCTGGGGCCCCTTGGCCCTGCTGACCTTCCAGGATAGCGTTCCTCGCCTTCAATCTTCGAATCTCCTTAGTTGCACTGTTTTGAGCATTTATGAGCTGAGAGATTGTCAAAGTACTGCCTACCCCCCCATTCTTCTAGATGCACTCACATTCCTCCAAAGTTTTCTAAGAGAAGGTCTGCTTCTTGGTCGCTACTTTGCACTGTCCTAGTTGCACTTTGAAGAACATAAACACGTGCATAAGGAGGAACCCATACGGAAAACTATGATTGCTATCCTTGAAAGTTGCTACCTTCTGCATGTGCTCAATCATGATAGCAGGTAGATTCACAGTTGAAAATCCATCTAGTGCCTCCATTAGATACAAGTATGATTTTGAAGCCATGGACCTCCTCTTAGCACGGGGTAGAAGAACTTTGTTTACTAGCTCGAACAACAACTGATAAAGAGGCAACAGGCTTTCTTGTGAACCTGTTCCCCCTGCTGGTTTGCTCCTTCCTTTACAATTGCATTTCTAAAGTTTGAACTACACACATACTTTACAGAAGACACACCAACAATAGGGACTTTAAGAATATCCCCAAGCAGAGGCACATCAAACACGATATCCGCCCCATTAACTAAGGCGCAAATGTGGTCGGTATTAATGGGAAAGAGGTCAGTATAGATGCTTTGAACCTCATCCTCATACACATTGGACACATCTAATTGGAACAGATGTCCCCACCGTTGAAACTTTACCATCTCAATTACTTGTCTCATGCCACCCATAATAGATATTTCTTGGTCAAAAGTGCAACTCAACAAGACCTTTTGGTGCCTCAAACATTCTTAAGCAAAACTAGTTTTACTTCTCATTCTCATTGCAGAATCAGGTTCCTTCACAGGTTCCAACTTTCTCTCGCTAGACTTCACAACACCTGATTTTTCTTTTCCACTAGACTTGACCAAAACATCCTCATCAGAAACTGATGGTTCACTCACAACATCTTTTAGTTTTCCACTTTTCACAACCGCTTTCATTTGAAATGGGGGTTGTAACATTATCAACTGAAGCAGATTGCTTCTTATTTTGGGACCTTTTCACGAAGGAACTAGGTTCCTCTATTGCTTCCTCATCCACTTCCACCACAAGGACATCCTTATCGCACACTATTTTACCATTTTTCACCAACCTCTTCTTTTTCTTCTTACTGCTTCTTTTGCTCTTTCAGGGGGCAGACTCATAAGCTTCCATTACTTGCAACCTAGTAGTAAGTCACTTAGTAGAAGACTCAAGAGTGATTACTGCCCTTCGCTTGATAATAAATGCATCAGGACCAATGTTGTCTTGATCTTCCTCATCACTAGACCTCATCTCAGGAACCCGAATTTCCAAGGGATCAACATCTAGGTATGGAGAAGGTGCAGCAGCAGAACTGACCTGGGAGGGGGATCCTTGACTTGTTTCCTCCGAAGAGGGGTCAGGTCCTTCACAAGAAGGCCAAGTAGTTTCTGCTGGTGCAGAGCCTTCAAACAACACCATGGCTCCTTCTTGCACTAACCCATGTGTCTTATTACTTTGAGACTTAGGTACACCATAAATTATTTCATTCAATATTCCATCTGTAGATATAACAAAAATGGTCGCGACGGTTTTATCCTCTAGAGGCTCCATGGACACCACAGAATCTGAAGTAAGAATGGCGGAAGGTTGATCAACCCTAGCCCCTGAAACCTTTAACAACTTTGGAATGTTACCCCGTTCTCCACTTTCAACTTTGTTGGTGAGAATCTCAGTCGATAGAGATGAATGATCATCGATTTTAGGGGTTTTAGAGTCCTCATCATTTAGAGGAAGAGAGAGGTCTGAGATAGTAGCATTAGAACTGGAGAGTGAAGGGAAATCTACGTTGGAGGTTGTTTCAATGGTTAAGACTGGCATGGAGACAGAGGATTCATTAGGGATGGAGGACTTAAGGGATTTTTCTAGGTTAGTTTCAACTGAAGAAGGGATTTTAGAGTGATTGTCAGCCATTAAAGAGATAGAGTTGAGAATTTTTGGAGAAGGTCTGAGGAGAGAAATATGATCAGTCAAGAGAAGAGAGGGTTTTAATAAGAGAATATAATCATGAGGTGAGATATAGGAACCAGTTCTGAAATGGCGGTAGTGCATGGGAAGTTGCAACATTTCAGAGGGAGATGGAGAGGATTTGAAATGAAAAGGCGTGATAGCAGAGTTTGAAAAGGTGGATGACATGACAGCTGATATTTGTACCTTTTTAGGATGTGTATTAAAGAATGCACTGGACTACTAACCTTGGTACAGGAACCAGGTTCTTGACCTGTCTTTGAAAATTTCAATCCTCTTTTACCGCCCATGCAATGCATTTATAGCTTTTATAATCATCATGCGTCTTTACCTACAATGGTATTGAAGTGAGTTAGACTTGGCCAGAAAACACTTTAGCTAATATTACCTAAAGGTGACTTTCATAGCCAATTGATGGGAATCAGGTTCTCAATTAGGCTTCAATAGCCTCGGCTTCACCCTATTTCTTTCAAAATGCTCCCTACTCAATGATTTGGTGAAGATATAAACAATTTGATATTCTGTACTGCATAACTTCATACAGATAAGCCCCTTCTGTACATTGTCTCTCAGAAAATGATGTCTCATATCAATGTGCTTGTTTATTTTGTGTTGAAATAGCTTCTTGGCCATGTTGAGAGCACTGGTGTTATCCCATAGAAGAGGCACACAGTTAGTGTATACACCAAAATCTTCCAATTGTTGTTTGATCCATAGGAGCTGAGCACAGCAAGAAGCTGCAGCTACATATTCTGCTTCAGCTGTTGAAAGAGCCACTGAGTTTTGCTTCCTTGTGCCCTATGAGATGAGTCAAGATCCTATAAAGTGAGCCATTCCAGAAGTACTTTTCCTATCAACAAGATTACCATCATAGTCAGCATCAACATACACAACAAGATTAAAATTGTCACCTGAGGGGTAGTGTATGACCAAGTCTTGTGTTCCTTTAAGATATCTCAAAATTCTTTTTGCAGACTTCAGATGAGATTCCTTGGGATTTGACTGAAACCTTACACATAGCCCCAAACTAAAGACAATATCAAGTCTGCTGGCAGTGACGTAGAGAAGAGACCGAATAATGCCTCTATATATAGTTTGATTCACAAGAGATCCAGACTCATCCATGTCCAGTCGAGTAGTCATTGTAATGGGAGTGTCTATCACTTTTGATGCTTCCATATCAAACCTCTTCAAGAGCTCCTTGATGTATTTCTGCTGCCAAATAAATATACCCTTTGAGGACTATTTCACTTGAAGACCCAAGAAGAAATTCAACTCATCCATCATGTTAATTTCAAACTCACTTCCCATGAGTTTTGCAAATTCTTGACACAGTAAATCAGTTGTTGCCCAAAAAATGATATCATCAACATATACCTGAACAATAAACTGGTTCCTCCCCTTTCTTCAGGAACAGTGTGTTGTAAATTTTTCCTCTTGTAAAACCATTTTCTAAGAGGAATTTGGACAAGCTTTCATACCAAGCTCGAGGAGCCTGCTTCAACCTCTACAATGCCTTGTCCAGTTTAAACACATATTTAGGGTGTTCATGGCATTCAAATCCCGGAGGTTGCTTTACATAGACTTCTTCCTTAGAAATCCATTCAAAAATGCACTTTTGACATACATTTGGAACAAAGTGAATTCTATATGTGATGCAAAGGCAATTAGAATTGCAATAGCTTCTATGCGAGTAAGCAGAGCAAATGTCTCATCATAATCAATTTCTTCTTCCTGATTGTAACCTTGAACCACTAGCCTGGCCTTGTTCCTTGTAGTATTTCCATGTTCATCAAGCTTGTTCCTGAATACCCACCCGGTTCCTATAATAGTTCGATCTGAGGGTGTAGGTACCGGGTGTCATACATTATTTCTTTTGAATTAATGCAACTCATCTTGCATGGCTATAATCCAGTCTGCATCCTTTAGGGCTTCCTTGATATTTTTGGGTTCTATTTGGGAAAGAAAAGCTGAGAAGGCTAGTGAATTTTTGGCTTTTGATCTGGTTTGAACTCCGGAATCTAGAGGGGTAATTATGTTGTCAAGAGGATGAGAACTTTTGTGTTTCCAGTTGGGCATTTGAGGCTCATTTGTAGAGGCACTGGGTGGATCTGACTGGTTCCCTTGTATTCTACTCTCAGCTGCTTGTGGAGTACCTTACACTACATCAACCACTCTCTCTTCAGCTTCAGTGGTTGTAATTGTAGTACCTGGCTCCCTTGAGGAAGAAACTGCATTGTCTCCACTTGGCTCCTTCACTTGACTCATCATGTCTGCTTTTCCATTTGTCATGTCAATGACTTCTCCTGGAACTAGTAGAGGCTCTCCATCTTGATCATCCTTGCTGATTTTCTCACAAGAGCGATATGAATCGTCTAAGATTACGTGAACACTTTTCTCAACACACTGAGTTTTCTTGTTGTATATCTTGTAAGCTTTTCTTTGAGAGGAGTACCCCAAGAATATTCCTTCATCACTTTTGACATCAAATTTTCCAAGCTGATCCTTTTCATTGTTGAGAACATAACACTTGCACCCAAATGTTCTTAGGTAAGTCAGCTTTGGGTTTTCTTCCATTCAGAAACTCATAGGGGATTTTTGTCTAGGAGTGATCTAATCATGCACCTGTTCACCAAGTATCTGGCAGTGTTGACAGCTTCAGCCCAGAAGTTATTTGCAATACCACTGTCGATCAACATTGTTCTTGCCATTTCCTTAAGAGTTCTATTCTTTCTTTCCACAACTCTATTTTACTGGGGAGTTCTTAGGGCTGAGAAGTTATGGGTAATGCCATTTTCATTACAAAACTCATCAAATTTGGCATTGTCAAATTTTGTTCCATGATCTGATCTAATACATGCTACTCTAGACTCCATCTTCACTTGGATTTTCTTTACAAAGGCCACAAATACATCAAAGGTTTCATCTTTTGTTCTCAGAAACAGAGTCCAAGTAAACCTGGAGTAGTCATCCACTATCATAAAGATATACATTTTTCCTTATGTGCTTTGCACTCTCATAGGGCCACACAAATTCATATGAAGAAGATCAAGTGGATTTGAGGTGTTGTCATCTTTCTTAGACTTGAATGAGGGCTTCACATGTTTCCCTCCAGCACAGGCATCACAGACTTTCTGATCTTTGAACTTTGACATGGGCAGACCACGGACCAGGTCCTTCTAAATCAGTTTATTCAAAAGAGAGAAGCTTGCATGCCCCAGTATTTTGTGCCACAGTTCAGCATCATTATCAATAACTTTCAAGAAACTCAGATCACCATTTTGTAGAGACTCAAAATCATCAGCATAGATGTTCTTGTATCTTTTGGCCAGAAATACCACTTCACCAGTTACCAGATTTGTAACTGTGCATATCTTAGACAAGAACTCCACCTTGTTTCCTTTATCACAAATCTGAGAAACACACAGGAGACTGCACTTGAGACCATTGACATAGTACACATTCTCAATTGAGTGAGTGAGTGACTTTCCAACTTTTGTAACTCCAAGAATGTACCCCTTTTTCCCATTGCCAACAGACACACTCCCTCCTTGCATGGCTTTTAGAGAAAGAAAGTCCATGGTGTTCTCAGTCATGTGCTTTGGACATCCACTATCCATGAACCATTGTTGATTGCTTCCTTTCACTATTCCCCGCACAAGGAAATCAAGAGTTAGTTTTAGGAACCCAAACAAGTTTGGGTCCCTTGTAATAAGGAAGATGGTGAATAATAACTCTCTTGGTCCATGTAGGTAACATGAATTTTTTATGGGTGGCACTTAGTCCCTTTTTAGTAGTTACCTTTTCAGTAAACACTTTATTTTTCTAAAAAGACTGAACTCTAGCTTGGCAATTTCCCTTGAAATGCGCATTGTTCCCACAGCGGGTACACATCCAGTTATCTGGTATAGTAACATACTTGTTATTGGGGTTGTAAGAGTTCTCTCCCTTTGAAACCCTATTCCCTACCCGTTTCTACCATTATTGACATACATGGCAGTAATAGCTTAAGAGGACCAGGTCCATTTAAGGAACTTTTCAAGATCATTTTTTACTCTTTCCAGTTCAGTTTGGAGATGCTTATTTTTCTCAAGTTCAACACACAGGCTAGTTTTCACAGCTTTCTACTCGTTTTCAAGATTAATATGTGCCTCACTAGCTACCTTTTTTCCTTTCTCAGAATTTCCAGGCCTAGACTCAGTTCCTAGTCCCTCTATAGTTTCCCTTAGGTCTGCAATCACTATAAGGTCAAGGCATCTTTATCCTCCACAAGACTATGATAGGCATCAATTAATACACTAGCTAATGACATGAGTTTCTTATGAGAGTAGGATTTCAGATTTCTCTAAACATCCCTGAAGTTTACCTCACTGTTGTCATCATCTGATTGAGCCATCAAAGCAATATTGAATCATATTCATTTTATTCACTTTCAACTACCATCATGGAAATGTCACCTGCATACGTTTCTTCTTCAGACTCACTAGAGGAGTCTCCCCATGTTGCAAGAGCCTGTTTCACCACATTTAAGCAAATCTCTTCCTTTTGAAGTGCTTGTCAGGAACCGGGTTCCTCTTTGCTGCTTTATTAGGGTTGTATTTGGAGTGTTCTTTCTTTATGAGAGCACAATTTTTGATGAAGTGCCCTGGCTTTCCACATTTGTGGCAGAGGTCATAGTTCTTTGGTCTGCTGGAGTTGCCTCTTTTTAGTAGTCCTCTATTTCTTATGACCATCTTCTAAAACCTTTTGGTCAAGTAAGCCATGTCAATGTCCTCCTCACTTGAGTCATTACTTTCATCTTTGAGTAGCAGGTTCTTTTCCTTCTTTAGTTCTCTTCTTTCATTGTCTATCTTCCTCTTCATCTCGTAGGTTTTCAGATTTCCAACCATCTTGTCTATGGTCAGGTCCTGCAGGTCCTTTGCTTTAGTAATGGCATTCACCTTAATCTCACATGAACTACTCAATGTACTAAGGATCTTCCTCATGAGCTTGTTCCTGGGAATGATTTCACCAAGTGAGTGTAGCTCATTTATGATGGAAGTGAATCTAGTGTTCATATCTTGAATAGATTCATTGTATTTTATCCTAAAGAGTTCATACTCGATGGTGAGAATATCAATCTTAGATTGCTTCACTTGACTGGTTCCCTCATGTGCTGTTTGCAAAGCTTCCCATATCTCCTTGGCAGTTTCACAAGCAGAGATCTTATTGTATTCATCAGGTCCTATTCCACACACCAACATTTTCTTGGCATGGAAATTTTCTCCACAGCTTCCCTGCCTGCGTCAGTGTATTCTTTTCTGGTCTTTGGCATTGATAATAGAAGGTCTCTGACAATTTGTTGGGATGTAAGGACCATTACATATGACGTCCCACAACTCAAAGTCTTCAGCCATGATAAAATCATGCATTCTTGTCTTCCACCATCCATAGTATTGCCCATTTAACCTCGGTGGTCTATACGTAGACTGACCTTCTTCAAAATTTGGTGGAGAAACCATAAGGATCCATCCTAGGTGTTAGCCTGATAGGAAGAACCTGCTATGACACCAATTGAGAGTTTATATGAGTTTACCAAACTATAAAGTACCAGGTCCTCTATGAGATTCCACTGAGAACTGTTTACCGTAAAAATGGTAACAATAATTAAATTTGTAAATGGGATTCTAAAAATACGTGATCTATTCTAAAGCTAGTTGTTAAGGCAGTTGATGCTTAAAATGTTAAGTATAGCGATAAAATGCAAGTTAAATCGAGGCAGTAAGAAAATCGAAGGGTTGTTGCCTGAGCGTGGAGCAGATCGATGGAGGCCTCGGGGTTGAGGCTCGAGTCGGGATCTTGTTATCGGGGATAGTCAGGGAAGGAATAACAAGCAAAAATACGATTAAGTAAGGCTCTTTATGGCCATTGCACAGCTAGACGGGCGCGGAGCAAGTAAGAAAATAATGAACGCGAGGTGGACTTAGGCCGATGAGAACAAATGGCTTAGAAGAAAAGAGAGAGAGAGAGATATTATTGCACTTATAGATAAAATGGAGCAACATCCAACCCTATGCAAAAAGGGGCGAGTCCCCTTTATATAGGAGGGGAGTCTCGGTCACAAGTATATGGAGAATAAATGCAAAGTACAGTGATGGGATGGATTGACATGATGCCACAGCATAGGCTCTAGGTAGGCCGGGTCTATCAGATATAACCATGTGCCTAGTGAGAAATTGAGCCTTCAGATTTTG
The DNA here is from genome assembly GCA_026770625.1 of Nicotiana glauca. Classification (NCBI taxonomy): domain Eukaryota; kingdom Viridiplantae; phylum Streptophyta; class Magnoliopsida; order Solanales; family Solanaceae; genus Nicotiana; species Nicotiana glauca. The sequence goes on along the minus strand of MU687538.1, from coordinate 56,104 downwards.
CCGTATGCAGATATTCTCCGCATTTCCCATATCGAAGAAATGGGAAATGATTCTGACACTTGACTTCTCGAGCTTCTTTTGGCGACATCATACTGATGATGTGACCCTTAGCTTGTGCTTTTCGACCTCATTCATTGCATTCTTTTATTTTTTCTCCCCAAGGTATAGGTGCCGCTGTCAGTTTGATTTTCGTAGATGCATTAACCGCGCCGGTCGGTCAATCTTCCAAATCATGGATGACCGTGCCGTAATCTCCAATAAATGGGAAGGGGGTGCCTTGGCCTTGTTTTTTACCATCTCACAGTTTCTGCTGGCTTGCTTGCCTTTTCTTTTCTTATCTCCTTCTTTCCCCCTTTGAACATCATGGCTATGGTTTACGATCTTAAAGCCGTTTGGAGGAGCTTCCTCGGGCCGTCTTGTGGCCTTCTACCAGAGCTTCTTTCTACCGGATGTAGATGTACCTCCATCTATCATCGTGGTTGTTGATATGCCGACCTTTGCCGCTACTGCTGGGTCGAGGCGATGATAAATGGAGAGTCAATTCCTCCCTTATGTAGATAATTGCTCGGACTATGCACTGCTGCTCACTCTTTTACCCGGGCCCGATGTGGCACTTCATCCCTAGGGTTCTCTTTTTCCTAAGGGATAAGGTGGCACCACCAGTTTGTTGAGGCTGGAGGCCGTCGGGTCTTCACCTTTGACTTCGGTGGGCCATGTCTCTTTTCTCTGCCTCCTTTGCGTCCCCTTTTATTCCTCTTCTTCATCTTTCCGATGAGAATTCCTAGGGGGATTGAGCTGGGAACCTATGAGAGGTGGAGATCGAAGGAGTCACCCTTAAGAATATGTGCTCGAAGGTGTGGCGCCAGGGGATGCTGATACCGGAGATGAACCCACTAGGGTGGACCGAGCGGCCGGGTTTTCATAACATGTACATCCTTCCGTTCCTTCGCTTTAGGTGTAGACTCACACAGGTGTTTGTAATTGTATGTAATGACCCCTCGATGGATGCTTGTACACAAACTTTTATGAATAAGAAATGAACTTTGTCGATCTTTGCTTTCGAATTTTCTTAGTTTTTATATGCCTTCATGCCGTTCGAGGCTCTTTGAATGTTTCTTTTTTTATTGTTGATCGCTGATATATAGCTTGGATGTAAGTGTGTGCCCTAATTTTTTGCCGATCGACATGGGTTCTTTTCAGTCCCATCATTATATTTCGGGACAACTCTGGGTCGATATGATAGATCGGGGCTATAGGAGTCCCCTGAGTTATTCTGAGATCATGCGTTGAGTTCTAGGGTGTCCGAGGGTGTTGCCTCGGATGCATGTCAACTTTGGGTACCCCGGGGTCCTTATTGATCTGGATGTAGATTGTCCTCCTAGGCTGTACGAGATAGACTTCTGTTGAGGAGCTGGTATGCATTTGGGGTGCTTTCTTGGGCCTTTGTGTAGCTTTTCGCGATCGGAGCTTCCTGCATTTGCTCTTCCTTTTTAGATAGAGTAGTTTGCAGGATCAGTTGCTTGCCTTGGACTGAATGCCGGTCAATGAGAACTCATCGAGGCCCGACCTCTCTAGGTGGGGGTTTCTTGTCGTAGAGTGTTTTCCAGAGTGTGGAGATAATACAAATGGCTACACGAGTGATGACTCCTCGTTAGAGGATGCTTCCGGGGCCGAGTATCAATTCGTCGATTTGTATCGAGGCTGTTAGCTTCCCGGGGCTTGCCTCGAGTAGGTAAATTGTTGCTTCTTTTCGTATATATGTAGAGCGGCCTCGGCTTCTCTACAAGATTTTACTATTTTCAAATAGCTGCCTTTCCGTTCTACTATATGGGGCTACATATTTCTAAGCGCGAAAGTATTGGTGCGTACCATTGCTTTGGCCTGTTAGCGCCACTATAGCCACAGAAACTGCTTTAGGACCGATCCGACAAGAGGCGGGACACTGCTCCTAGTGCTCAGGAATCAAAGAAGTTTGCTTTGGAGACGACATCTTTGATAAGGGAAGAACATCTGGAGAAGGCAAAGAGATAATGTGGGTGAGCGAAAGGGTAGTCTTGCAGGCACTTTCCCCCGATGAGGGTAATGTGGATTCTACTGATGGATTCCTGAACGTGTATTTATATCCTTTCGCCTTTGGCCCTCCTGATAGGATTGTGCTTGAGTTTTGTCTGAAGTATCGGGTTACCCTAGCACAGATTCATCCGCCATTTTGGTGAACGGTGTTGATGATGAGGTTCTTCACAGACGAGGCCGGGCTCGATTTACGCTCGATCACCTTGTCAGGCTATATCAGCCCTTCCATCATCGGGGTCTGATAACTCTGAAGTGCCGCTCATCCACGCCCTTTGTCATAGACGATGAGGAAGGCGGGAATTAAGAGTGGGCCAATTCATTCATCCGGGTTCACATGGCTGACATCATCCATCGGAAGTTCTTGCCATTTCCCGAAGAGTGGAATCACGCTCGTAAATGAGGCATCTGGAGCTTTTTCAGATCTCGTCAATGGCGAAAATCAGCTAAGTAATAATGTTGTTTTCTCCATTGCAGCAACTTCGTGGAAGCCGGGTGAAGTTCATGATCTTCCCGGCTAGGTCCGGAGGCTGGTGACCCATTGGTCTTGTGATGAATCCAGGTGGTGAGCTGTGCTCTGCACCGGATGGGGGGCGCAACACTGAGGTACATGCGTACGTTGCCTTTTCTCTGCCTTTGTATACCCGAGGTAACTTTTTTCCCTTCCATTTATGATGGATTCACCGTTTGTAGAAATGGGCGGTTCTTTGGGATGAGGCAATATTGCTCTAAAAAGGGGAATGAGCCGTTGGAGAATGGCTCGAGGGGCGATGTCAACGAGGGAGATCGAAACTTGTGATGTAAAAGAGCTTTTAGTGGTGCCGGTCGGGCTCGTATCTCCGAGGAGGGGGTGTTACCCGAATCTGCTATCCCTGGAGCGCTTAATTCCCAGCTGGTGGTTCTTTTCGGTGAATATGTCATGCATGAGGTTGGCTCTTCTAGGGCCACAGGGAAAAAACCAACAGGAGTGTGCTTTGACTTCGAGGAAGTCTATCGGCTCCATTTTTTTGGTGAGTTTATGCATAGTTCACCTGTATCCCGTGTCTTCCTCCCTCTATTGATCCTTCCTTGTGCAGGCCTGTGATGGGCTTAGGTCTGAACTGCTTCGTCAAGGGGACAAGCTCAAGAAAATTCGGGATGAGGACAAGTCCCACAGGCTCCTCAGAAATGAGAAGGAAGTCGAGCTGTAGCATTGGCGATATGAGGTGCATCGGAGCTCTAACTATAAGAGCTATTTGGCAGAGCAGGTAATTTTCTAGTAGTGTGTGTTTTGTTCCTCTCTGGCTTTGAGGCTGATTCCTCTTTGCCGTTTCAGCTACAGAAAAAGTCGAAGGCTCTAGACTACCTCAAAGGTGACATCAATCACGTCAGAATTGCTTGCGGAGAGCTAAGGGCTCAAGCGCAAGCTCAAGCTTTGGAGGAGATGAATGCGTCGGCCAAGGTCCCTGCCCTCGAGGTCCAACTCCTCTTGACTCGAGACAACGCCAAAGTTCAAGCGGATATGATTGGGAAACTTGAATCGGACCTCTCGAAGGCCAGAGCCGAGATAATTGACGCCCGGGCAGAGGCGACGCTGAATCGAGCCAAGGCCGATCGTGAGATGGCGATTTGTTTGAAGGATGCCGCTGACGCCTAAGCTAAGCTGAAGCAAACCCTGGACCGAGAGCGGATGATCGAGGAATACAGCAGTTACAAATACCGGAGGGAGGTTTTCGAAGAAATCCGTACAAGGGGTTTCGTTCTCTCGGAGGAATTAGCTTGAGCACGGGCGGATAAACGCAATGCTCAGTCGCTTCTCGTCGATGTCGCAGAGGGCAATTTTGGAAAGCTGTAGCTCTTTAGCGCAGAGTCTAGGTTTTGTCGTTCTGTAGCTTGGCTCCGAATATATGTAGGGTATACCTGTAGATGGAGAATTCGCTTTTTCTTGTGCACATGATACGTAAGGAGAAGTTTCAAAGTTTTATTTCTTCTGTACCTTTTCCCTACTGTTGTTTTTGATCAGGCAGGGCGGTCTTAGTGTTTGGCAAGGTCCTTCTCAGTTCAGAACTGGTCGGACGGTCCCGAGAACCCCTAAGTGTGATTCTTGATGTGAGTAGGTGTTGGGACTCCATGCTTGGCCTAGATGTTTAGGCGTAGTTTCCACGTTGGGCTTCGAATCGAGCCTTCTTTTCTTTGCATTTTTTGTGCCCGTGCTTGCGGGTGGTAGTCGTATTCATCTTGTGCCCATGGGCATTTGCTGTTTTGGCTGTTTTGGGTCCAGTCTCCGAGTTACATTGTGACTCGAGCTCCAGTTAACCCTTAGGTTTTCTCCTGCCATCATGGTCGGATGGTGACGACCCTTTATGCTTCCGGGCTGAAGTGATTTTGCGGTTGCATGGACTGGGTATTTAGTTGGTTGATGAAGGTGTCATCCAAGCCATGCCCTTAGGCATATTGCTTTTTAGCTATTTTAGCAGCCCAGTCTCCGAGTCGTGCTGCGACTCGGGCTGTGATCGGCATTTATGTCTCATCAAATCTTCAGGCGACGATAGTGGCGCTTGTGCCATGGCTTTAGGCGTGCTGTATTTTTCAGGTCCAGTCTCTGAGTCGCGTTGGGATTCAAGCTATAATTGACCCCCAAATTTTATTGAATTTCTGGTGATGGTGGCACTTATGCCGCTTAGTCGTAGAGACATCTTAATATGGGTCCCGTAGGCTTTGCATAGTTAACTATTTTCGATCCACTCGCTAAATCGGATTACGATTCGAGCTCATTTTGATCCTCAAGTTGTCAAATGTTTTAGCTGGCGACAATGGCTCTTATGATGTGTGGTCGTAGAGACCTTTCAGTATGTGGCACGTAGGCTTACTTAGCTGGCGACAATGGCTCTTACGTTGTTTTTTGCCTGTGGGCTTTGTGTAGGCTTTGTATCCACTCATTACAGTCTTTTTGTAATATTTTGCCTGACCCATCGTCGGTTCCAGAGGAACCTCGATTTCAAGTCATTGTCGGCGATGATTCGAGCACCTCGTAAGGTTCATAGCTCGTAGGTCGAGTAGATCGACGCTTGCATTTTTTGGAGCCAACATTGTCGGGGCTCATTTTTGCCTGTGGAGGGAAGCTTGTTTTAACCGGTTCTTTCCGAAGTATATCGAAGTAATGGTATGCGATTTTTTAAAAACAGTCGGTCGTCCCCGAGTCACGTTATTTGGGCTGTATCAGCCATTTCGACCGTAGTTGTATGCGTTTGACCGTAGCCAATTTTGATCCCTTAGTGATAGTTTAGGCGTCTATGTCGGGGGTATGCCCTTTAGGGATTCTTACACATGCGACGTATAGCCTAAATATCGGGATTTTCATGCCTGTTGAGGTCTTACAGTTTGTCATGCCTATTGAGGTCTTACAGTTTGTGGAATATATCTGGTTATACCGAGGCTTCCCGTTAGGGTCTTATAGTTTCGGATTTTTCCAGTCGTATGGCGATTGATAGTAGTCTCCGAGTCATCGAGTATGTTTAAGCTTGAAGACTTCTTCTCGTGAGCTCGGAGTTGCCTTCCAGGGGCTTGATGAGCCTGGAGTTCCGACCTTGGGGTCATGCAAGTTGTCAAATTGCTTACATTGAATCTCTGATTATGTCGAATCAGTTTAGGCTTGAATATCGCCTTTTGTAAACTTGGAGTTGTATCACGAGGGCTTCATGAGCCCGGAGTCCCGACCCTGGAGTCGCTAGGGTGCTGAACCATTTAAGTCCCCGAGTATATCAGATCTGTTTGATGGAGAAGTATTTGCCGTGAATATATTGAAATAATCTTTATCGAAACATGAAATGCCGAGAAGATATCCTTTACTGCTTGGAGCAGATATAGGCCGTGATGAAAATGTCGAAAACATATTTTTTATTGCTCGGTGTAGATATAAGTTGTAAGTAAGTATTGTATCATTGTCATGAGCTCGACCCACATGGGTTCGGCTCCCCCGATCATTTGATCTTCTTTTATGATTCTGTTTCAAAGCCTAGCCTGCCATTCGTTGGCCCTTCCGAGGGACGATGCCCTTTAAGAAAAACTCACTGTATGTCGCCTGACTATAGATGGAGGGCCAGTGATCTCGTTGGGTCTCTTCTGGAGGGTATGCTTCCCTGCTAATAATTTTGCTGGAGGGAACCTCCTTTGGGCTGGCAGCCCGTTCGAGAATAGGGAGTTCGGCTGGTCCCGTAGAAACCTCGGGTCTCCAAACATAGTTTTGGGTTTCTGAATGCCTTGGTTGGCTGCCTGCACGTAGCTTAATAAAAGAGGAAAGGAACAATAAAGGGACAAAGTAATCCTCCCTTGCCGCGGGGTGTGCAGGCGATGTTTTCGGGGCTTGGTCCTTTCCCGCCATTTTGGGGCGCGAGCTCTAATGTAGCATTTTGCCGCGTTCAACTAGGCTTAGTCGAATATGCGGTTCTATTTGCCTTTGGATCCCTCAAAGGGCGGAGGAGTAGACGTCCTCGACTGGTTATATAGTGAGGAATTTCCTCCTACCGCCTGTGGCTTTTCGTCGGATGCCTTGGTTCTACCTTCATCTGGGAGTCCCATCCGTTTGGTGGAGTGGTATTGGAATTGCCTCAGTGAAGTGTACCCATTGTCATTCGAATAACATGTCCGCACTTCGCGGGCTCGGCGTCCCGATCCGAATTCAAGCGAGCAGTATAGAGGGAAACTGCTTTCCTGATAGTTGCGGTGGCCGGCGTCTGGAGTCTATAACAGTTTGAAGTGTGGGGGTGATTCGGTTCGTCGGTCCGAACTACCCTATTGGCTTTGGCCCGACACCATTGGCATGATTAGTCAAATTGCCTGCACTCACGGTCACACTTCAATTTTAATAAGATAAATGAGGAACAAAAGAAGTTACCGACGTGTCAATATGAGGCTGAGGTGGAGTCTAGGTGTCCCTTCCTTTGGATGTAGGGGTACCCTTTGGGTATATTTCCCGGATCCGTCGCCCCGGTGGTAGATACTTTCTTTCTGCATTTTTCGAACCTTTAAAGGTTGTCATCTCCCTTTTACTGCCGTGGCAATACGTTGTGGCTTGTCGGCTTTATTTTTCCTGGTCTCCTTCCTTCCTGACCGCTCGATGATACTTGGTGGTGATCCCCGTCGAATAGCACAATCGTCGTTCTCCCGAGCTGGTGGCCTCGTGCGCCCTGTGGTTTCTGCATCGAGCCGTATTTCTTTTGCAAGGGTTTTGGTCGAACGGGTCTGGGCTGTCGGTTGTTCCCAGCTTCGCTTATGGTGATCACGATATTTGATGTAGCGATGCAGAAATCGCGCCCGGCTGGGCGGGGTTTCCTTACTAGCTGTGCTTTGTTGAACCTGGTTCCATTGGAGGTTCCTTGAGGATGCTGCCCTTGGGCCATCTCCCTGCTGTCGTGAGGTAAGTTGCACCTCAGGGAGTTCCTTTCACTTGCTGCACATGTGTGATATCTCTATTTGCTTTGCATCAGCTTCTTTGCCGGGAGTCTGCTTGGATATACTGAGCCCAATAAGGTTCCCAGATGGTTCCCCACAGTTCTAATTCGAGACTAACACCGGTTGCGGTCATTCAACCAACACTCGGTCGGATACCTGATCTGTCTGTACTTAAAATGTCCGGGATTCATCGGGAGTGCCTTGTTTAGGCTTTGGGCGAAGGCCTGCGCTGTCCAACCATTCGAAACTAGGAGCGATCTAATTCATCCTGTCGGGGAACGAGGTGTGGCACTTCGCGGTATTTCATTCCTTCCTTGTTCGGCCTTAGGTGTGCCGGGCCTTTTTGGTATTGTTTTGTCGATATGCGTGTGTGCTTCCGCGGAAGACCACGCTTTCATGGCGAGCGAGTCCGTGAGGCTAGATGCCAGGCAGCGGCGCGGTGTCACGATTTCCTTCGGGAGAGTGTCTTCGAGGTTTCTCTGAGAGGATGGCTTGTACCCGTCATCTCGTGGGTTGTTGCCTTCAAACGAGCACGCACGGGTGGTGGTGTGACCGTAGGGAGCCAAGGTCGTGTCGCATCTGGGGAGTTCTGGTGTTCCGATTTCTGCGGGGTGAGTTTCGGAGTTGTTTCCCCGGGAGGGGATTGTTGCGGAAACTCTGACGAACCTGATCTGATCTTTTTGAGGAGATTCCCCAGCATCTCTTCCGCGCCGGGGTCGGTCACCGGTTCGTAGTCATTTGACCTCTTGGATACTGGCTCATCGTAAGAAGATGTCCCTGTTGCTGTTGTGTCGGGAGTCTCCGGGCGATTTTGCAGCTGAGCGATGGCCAGTTGTTGTTCCTGCAATGTTTCAAGGATAATATGAAAATTAACTTCTCGTTCCAATCGGGACGGGGTTTTTTGTGCTTTCTGTTGGTCAGCGGGCTGTATGCTATTGTCGGTGCGGGGGGCTTCATTGACTTATCGCGCGCCTCGCAAGCCTGCATCCACTTGACTCGACCCAAATGCATTATTAGGGTCCTGTGGCATCGCGTCAACCGTTGGAACGGCCATACTACTTCCGTCGTGGTTCTCGGGGTAACCGTTCTCTATTTTGCTCACCGAGCCAAACATTAACTTGAAATCGAAAGATCTTGGACAAGAAAAGAGTGAAGGATAACGTGCGTTTACGTGACAAAACCAGCAAGAAAATAATCACTATTATTATTAGCCCTACGGTGGGCACCAAACTGTTTACTGTGAAAATGGTAATAATAATTAAATTTGTAAATGAGATTCTAAAAATACGTGATCTATTCTCAAGCTAGTTGTTAGGGCAGTTGATGCTAAAAATGTTAAGTGTAGCAATAAAATGCGAGTTAAATTGAGATAGCAAGCAAACTGAAGGGGTCTGTTGCCCGAGCGTGGTACAGTTCGATGGAGGCCTCGGGGCCGAGGCTCGAGTCGGGATCGTTCTATCGAGGAGAGTCGGGGAAGGGATAACAAGAAAAAATTCAATTAAGTAAGGCTCTTTATGGCCATTGCACAGCTAGACGGGCACGGAGCAAGTAAGAAAATAATGAGCGCGAGGTGGCCTCGGGCCGATGAGAACAAATGGCTTAGAAGAAAAGAGAGAGAGAGAGAGATAATATTGCACTTATGGAGAAAATGGAGCAACATCCAACCCTTTGCAAGGAGGGGAGAGTACCCTTTATATAGGAGGGGGTCTCGGTCACAAGTATATGGAGAATAAATGCGCAGTACAGTGATGGGATGGATTGATATGATGCCACAACATAGGCTCTAGATAGGCCGGGTCTGTCAGATATAGCCGTGTGCCTAGAGGGCTTCTTCCTCTGTCCTGGATTCGTCCTTTGTTTCCTCTGAATCGGGCCTCAACGAGCCCCGAGGTTGAGAGTTCGGTTGCGATCTCCTGCTCTCGAGACCCCGGGATATGCTTCCGAAATGTCTTGATAGTGAGAAATCGAGCCTTCTGATTTCGCTGTGTACGAGAAATTTAATGAAACAATAAGTAAATAAGACAGGGAGTTTTACGTGGAAAAATTCCTGCTTAAGGAGATAAAAAATCACGACCTATATTGTAGGATTTCAACTTCACTATGAGCAAATTTTAGATTATAAACTATGCAATCTAGGAATTAAACTCTCAATCCCTCACTAACTCGTAATGTACCTATTACAAGACACTTTGCAATACACATATTACAAAGACTTTAACTCATGACTAACTCTAGTCATGATACAAACACAAAGGGTTTATGGTTTTACAAAGGGGTACCTAAGCAACGCTTCTAGCTAAGAAAATTAAGAATTACAAAGAAAAATAATTACAAAGTTACAACTCAACTAAGGATAACAAAATACTAGATTTAGGAACTGGTCCGTAGTAGCATTAAACTTTGTTCTTGAGGCACTTGAGAATTGAATGCACGAATCTCAAAAGGCTTGCTTGGAGTGAATTCTCAAGTGGTCAAGTGATGTTTTTGTTGTAATACTCTTGTTAATACACCTTTGATGACATCACTTGAATGATGTAAGCACTTGGTTGGTCAAAAGACAAGTGACTGCAGAACTGTACTGCACTGTTTTTGTGGCAGTCACTTTCTAGATGTACACAATGACTTTCGTACCGATGTTAGGGAAACACAAGGGATCAGGTCCCTATGTTGGTTCTCTATCTTCTAAGGTTGCAACATTTCACATTAGCTGGAGTCCGTTGATTATCAATGCGTACCAAGTGTGTCAAGTTCCCCATCTGGTTCTTTGACAATAAGTTTGTTAGATCATCAAAACATAAAGCTAAAATATTGAAAACCCATCGAGTTCAAATTTATATAAGTAAAAATTCATGACATTGTCCTGGAATTTGAATTGTCTCCTTCTCGAATAAAGGTTTAAACTCTGAATTTTTCTAAAGTTTGAACTACAGGAATTTTCATATGACATGAATCGTGAGTCCATGACTGTTCTAACTCCAGTAGAATTTCTGGAGCTTTTTGTGTTTTAGCTTGAAATAGTTTTGTCCAAATTTTTATATTTTCGTATAAAGCGGTTAAAATTTAATAACATTGGCTAAATGGTGATTAACAGAGTAAAAAGTGGTTATTGTCCATTTTTTCGAAATGGAAGAAGATATGGATAGTAATATTTAAAAAAAAAACTGTTACAAGAAATACATCAGTTATGCCAAAATTACGACTAAGTTGACACATGATAAGCATTATCATGCCATCTACACACATTTAATTTAAGCTTCTACATCTTGTGTCTGCTGATAAATAACAGCTTCCAGCCAAACAGTAGGAGATATAGATATGAGTTTGTTGTGTTTATGACGTGACAATGCTTATTTGATAATTATTTTTTGGAGTAAAATTCACTTTACCCCCTTAACCTTTAAGGGTTGGGAAACAATGCCACGTTTTGAATGGGAAAGGGAACCCCCTTGTGCAGTAGCTTTTTGGTGAAATAATTTTTTTCAAATAATTTTAGAATAACTAAATTCTATCATTATTGACAAAAGCTCAAGATATGACAAACTATTAGGATCTATAAATTTATGGATTTCCCCTTTAGCTATCTTCCTGCATAGTTTAATATTTGGTGTAATGCAAAAACGCCTCCATAATGAATTTTCTTTTTTTTTTTTGGTAAACAAAGATAATATTAATATTTAAGAACTGCGTATAGAGGAGTGATGCCTATATGGCATCCTATTACAAACCATAGAACCAGTACTAGCGGTATTTACATCTGTCATGGAACTCCTAATGGAATTATCATCATGACAGTCATTCACACACAAGTAATTACAAGGTTTATATCTACTATTATCAGCCTTGTCAGTTGCAAAACTTAGTGCTACAAAATGAGGAACAGTGTCAAAAACTATGGGCAAGTGATTTTCTCCAAAATGATGTCCCTCCTTAGCTAACTGATCAGCTACCATGTTTTGTCCTCTGTACACATGCTTGACAACTGGTTTACCTAGCTCGTCCAGATAGTACCTGCAATCCGCAACTAAGTTAGATAATTTAATATTTTTGGACTGTAATAGTAAGAGAAGTCCATTTGCATCCACCTCCACTTCCAGTGGAGATAAGTGACGATCATAAGCTAATTTTAATCCTTGTAGTAAGGCGTATAATTCTGAGTAAATAGATGATACATACGGGGAAGATCCAGTAAACCCTATTATCCAGTCAGCTTCCGAGTTCCTAATTAACCCTCCAATACCTGCCCCTTTTCTTGAAAACGCACCATCTGTATTAAGCTTATAATGATGTGGTAGAGGTGGTTTCCATTTAATATCCTTGATTACCGTTGATTTATGATTAGGTTTGAAATGATAAGAGGTTAAGTATGTAAACTCTGCTGCTTGATGGGTAATAAGGGTATGGGAAATGGCCTCTTTCTTATGATTGAAAAGGTTATTATTTCGAGTAAGCCAAATATGCCATAGGGTATAAGCTAGAAATGTTTGTGGATTAATGGTATATGGGAAGAAAGCATATTTGCTGTGTAGAAGTTGATGCACCCACATATGAGTACTTTGAATATAAATTAGAGGATCAATTTGAGTTGTGATGCCTAAATGTTTCC
>MU687538.1:4009-14069 GCA_026770625.1 Nicotiana glauca | reverse complement strand
AAAGAAAATGGAAGAAATGGAAAACGAGAACAAAGTACTTCGCGATCAAATGAAAGAGCACCAGGAAAGGGTTGACAAAATACCTGGCGCCCCTAAGCTACTACCAAAATGCGATGTGGGAAGGTTCGTCGAACAACCATATAGCGAGGGAGCTGCTCCTCACCCCATCCTAAAAACCTTCAAAATGCCACCATACTTGAGAATATATGACGTGACCACGAATCCAGAAGATCATCTAATCCACTACGTCACCGCGGTAAAGGGCAATGACCTGTCAAAAGAGAAAGTGCCATCTGTGCTGCTAAAAAAGTTCGATGAGACTTTGACAGGAGGAGTATTGACATGGTATTCCCAGCAACCAGCAGGATCGATATCAATGTTTGAGGAGATGGCGGGCAAATTTGCTACCGCTCATGTAGGACCTAAGAAGGCTGAAGCTAGGGTCAACAACATCTTCGCCATCAGGCAAATGACGGGTGAGGGACTTCGAGACTTCCTGGCCCGATTCAACAGAGTAAGAATGGGACTTCCAAATGTGTCAGAAGGAATGGAGGTCGCGAGCTTGCAAAATAGGTTTAATAGGAACGGATCAAAGGAAACCAAAAAATTGCTCAACAGACTCATGAAGTACCCTCCCACCACATGGGAAGAGATTCACAATGCCTACTGCGCCGAGGTAAGGGCAGACGAAGACGATCTTAACGGCCTAACTCAGCGACTAACGTCAGTCTAGATCGAGGCAAGGAGGGATTGACGTAACGATGGGTGAAGGGATCAGCCCCCGCGTTTCAATCGAGAAAGGCATCAGCCTTATGTCAGAACATCTAACCCACCTCCTCCGAGACTTACAGATGTCGTGCTACGACATACCGCACCCCTTCGAAACGAAAGAGGTATGCCTCCACTGTTATCTTCTCATAATTTTTGTGTTTCCCCTTCAGAGATAGTGTGCGCACTGGAAAAGCTGGGCACGAAGGTGCAATGGACACCAAAAATGAAATCGGACCCGAGCGTAAGAAGGTCAAATGTCCTCTGCGAATTCCATCAGGAAAGAGGACACAAGACCGAAGATTGTATAGGCCTGCGGCAAGAGATGGTCAGGATGTTGAACCAGGGGTACCTAAAGGAACCGCTTAGCGATAAAGGAAGGGCAAACTTCGCCAGAGGACTTGACCCATCTCAAGGACCTCCAAAACCACCATCGCCGACACGCACCATATAGATGATCATCGGCGGCGGCGATGATTCGGTGATCAACCATGTGAAGTTCACCACCACGCACAAACTCAAACGGATGGTCGCTCACGAACGGTATGACGACTTTGAAGACAATATCATCTTCGAAAAGTCAGATGTTGACGGTTTGTCTTTCCCTCATTATGATGCTTTAGTTATAACTTTATGCATCACTAATACAAATGTAAAAATAATCATGGTAGACGACGGAAGTGGCGCGTGTATTATCCACCCGAGAGTTCTTGTGCAAATGAGGCTCGAGGATAGAATAATACCACGTTGCATAACACTAACGGGTTTCAATAAATGCAGTAGAGTGAACATCCGGGGAAATAGTTCTGCTTATCCTAGCAGGAGGAGTCACGTTGGAAACCACATTCCACGTCATGAACTAGGAAACAACCTATAATGCCATCATAGGACGCCCATGGATACACGCCATGCGAGCCGTCCCCTCAAGCTTTTATCAAGTGGTCAAATTTCCCATCTCATGGGAGTATTCAGCATTCGAGGCAAATCGCGCACCGCCCAGGAATGCTATCGGATCGCCCAAGATTGAATGCACACCAAACAGCTGAAAGGAGCAAGCTCGAAGGAATATCAATTAGCCATGTCGGGAACTAAACCTGACCCACAAACAGAGGTCATTAGAGACCCAGACATCATAGAAGCCTGCAAGGAACTATAGAGAACCTCGACCCAGTCCAGCTGGACGACGCTGACAATACAAGAAAGGCTTACATCGAGTACAACTTCTCAGAACCAGGTAAGTATCATGAATTTTTAACTAACAATGCTGACTTATTTGCCTTTTCCCACTCAGATATGTCGAGGATCCTAAAGGACATCGCCACTCATAGGTTGAATGTCGACCCACTCTATCCGTCGGTACAGCAGGCAAGGAGAAAATTCAAATCCGCAATCAATGAAGCGGTCAGCGAAGAAGTGGACAACTTGCTCGTCAACAGTTCCATCAGACAATCGAAGTACCCCCAGTGGGTCGCCAATGTGGTCATGGTAAAAAAGAAGAACAGGAAGTGGCGAATGTGTGTGGACTTCACCGATCTAAACAAGGCATGCCCAAAAGACTCCTTCCCGTTACCCCATATCGACCAATTGATCGATGCAATAGCAGAACACGAACTCCTGAGTTTTTTGGATGCCTACTCCGTTTACAACCAAATCCTAATGGCCGGAGAGGATCAGGAAAAGACAACTTTCATCACTCACCAAGGGACTTATTGCTTTAAAGTGATGTCGTTCGGATTCAAGAACGCATGGGCCACTTATCAGAGATTGGTCACCAAGATGTTCAAGGAACTGCTCGGCAAAATAATGGAGGTTTATATCGGTGATATGCTGGTAAAATCGGCAAAGAAGGAGGACCACATTAATCATTTGAAAGAAGCTTTCGAGATATTGAGATAGTACAGGACGAAGTTGAATCCGGAAAAATGCACCTTCGGATTGACCTCGGGGAAATTCCTAGGTTTCCTCATATCACAACGAGGGATCGAAGTCAACCCTGATCAAATCAAAGCCATCCACAATACTTGAGGTACTGACCAGCAAGAAACAGGTACAGAAGCTAACAGGGCGAATAGCCGCCTTGTCGAGATTCATTTCATGGTCCTTGGACAGATGTCACAAGTTCTTCAACGTACTAAGAAAAGATCACAGGCTACAATGGAACGAGGAATACATTGACGCCCTGAGGAAACTAAAAGCGTACCTATCCTCACCGCCACTACTCATCACAGCGGACCTAGGCAAATGTTTGCTAGTATATTTGGTAGTATCCGAAGTCGCTGTCAGTGCGGTCTTGGTTTGCGAAAATAAAGGTACAAAATCTCCTATTTACTATATCCGCAAGACCGTAATATATGCCGAGAGAAGTTACCCTCACCTTGAAAAACTAGCTCTGGCACTAGTCATAGCTTCACACAAGCTTAGACCATATTTTCAATGCCACTCCATAAAAGTAATAACAACCTTCCCTCTAAGAGGTATCCTACATAAACCCGAGCTCTCACGCAGACTCACCAAATGGGCAATAGAACTCAGTGAGCAAGACACAACTTACCAACCGCGAACTACCATGAACACTCCCGCAATATAAAAAAGAAGCCAAGAAACTCCGAACACATGCGACTCGATACAGCCTGGTAAATCATGACCTCTACAAGAGAACATTCGGTGGCACCCTAGCCAAATGTCTCGGACCGCACCAAACAAAGAAAGTGCTATAGGAAGTACAGGAGGGTCATTGCGGTGCCCATACAGGGAATTGCGCCATCGTTCGATGCCTCATTCGCGCTGGCTATTACTGGACTACTATGAAAAAAGAAGGAGCAGACCATGTCCGGAGATGCGAGCAATGCCAAAAGTACGCCCCTATGATACATCAAGCAGGATAATTCCTCCATTCGATCACCTCGTCATGGCATTTCATAAAGTGGGGGATGGACATAGGCGGCCCTCTGCTAGCAGGACGAGGAAAGGTACGTTTTCTTTTGGTTTTAACTGACTATTTATCTAAATGGGTGGAAGCAGGTGCGTATGCTCAAATACGTGAACAGGAGGTCATCGCCTTTATATGGAAAAACATTATATGCCGCTTTGATATCCCCAAAGAAATCAGCTGCGATAACGGACCCCAGTTCGTCGGAAAGAGAACGACTGAGTTCTTCAAAAAATGGCACATCAAGAGGATACTCTCAACACCATATCATCCCGCTTCCAACGGCCAAGTCGAGTCCTCCAACAAAGTGATATTGAACATATTGAAAAAGAAGCTCGAAGAAGCTAAAGGGCTATGGACCGAACTACTACCTGAAGTATTATGGGCATACCGAACTACGCCAAAGTCCAGCACGGGAGAAACGCCATACTCACTAGTCTACGGGACCGACGCAGTCATACTCGTCGAGGTTGGGGAACCCAGTCTGAGATACTCCCATATAAGCGAAGCGGATAATGAAAAAAGTAGGTTGCAAGACCTAAATGAAGCTGAAGAACGGAGAGACATGGCCCACATAAGAATAATAGCCTAGAAGCAGCAAGTAGAGAGATACTACAACAAAAAAGCCAAGGTAAGATCGCTCAACGTTGGCGACTACGTCCTCAAGGCAAAAACATTGGCATCAAAAGACCCAAATGAGGGAAAGTTAGGAACATACTAGGACGGACCGTATAAAATCATAGAAGCAACAAACAAAGGAGCATTGCAACTGGAAACAATGGAGGGAAAATTGCTCCAAAACAACTGGAATGTTGCCCATCTCAAATACTTCCACTTCTGAAAGGCGTCACCTAAGTCGTACCCGAGTTTTATCCCTATCGAGTTTTCTCGGGGAGGT
The DNA here is from genome assembly GCA_026770625.1 of Nicotiana glauca. NCBI lineage: Eukaryota > Viridiplantae > Streptophyta > Magnoliopsida > Solanales > Solanaceae > Nicotiana > Nicotiana glauca. The sequence goes on along the minus strand of MU687538.1, from coordinate 9,474 downwards.
TTTTAACGAGGCGGCGAGGGGGATACCCTGTAGATCAGAGCGTTGTTCATCACCGCAGCCCGTTGACATGATCTCTAGGCCGAAGTAATGAAGGGACTATACAATTCAATCTCTATTGTATGAACAGAAATTTCCTTTGTATGAAAAATAATTCTCCATTATATGAACAGAAACCTCGATTATATGAAACAAAAACATCCCAATGGCCAAGGCAATCGATGTTAGTTTGACTTAGTTCGAACCATGACAGTTACTACTTCGACCACGGTCGAAGCAACATCCCAATGGCCAAGGCCATCGACATTAGTTCGACCTCATTCGAAACACGACGGGATAGCACTTCGATTACGGTCGAAGCAACATCCCAATGGCCAAGGCCATCGACATTAGTTCGACCTCGTTCGAACCACGACGGATACTACTTCGACCATGGTCGAAGCAACATCCCAATGGCCAAGGCCATCGACATTTGTTCGACCTCGATCGAACCACGACAGATACTACTTCGACCACGGTCGAAGCAAAATCCCAATGGCCAAGGCCATCGATGTTAGTTTGACTTAGTTCGAACCATGACGGTTACTACTTCGACCACGGTCGAAGCAACATCCCAATGGCCAAGGCCATCGACATTAGTTCGACCTCGTTTGAACCACGACGGAATACAACTTCGACCACGGTCGAAGAAGCATCCCGATGGCCAAGGCCATCGACATTAGTTCGAACTCGATCGAACCACGACGGATACTACTTCGATCACGGTCAAAGCAATATCCCAATGGCCAAGGCCATCGACATTTGTTCGACATTGTTCGAACCACGACGGGATACCACTTAGACCTCGGTCAAAGCAACATCCCGATAGCCAAGGCCATCGACATTAGTTCGACCTCGTTTGAACCACGACGGAATACAACTTCGACCACGGTCGAAGAAGCATCCCGATGGCCAAGGCCATCGACATTAGTTCGAACTCGATCGAACCACGACGGATACTACTTCGACCACGGTCGAAGCAACATCCCAATGGCGAAGACCATCGATATTAGTTCGATCTCATTCGAACCACGATAGATACTACTTCGACCATGGTCGAAGCAACATCCCAATGGCCAAGGCCATCGATATTAGTTCGACCTCGATCGAACCACGACGGGATACCACTTCGACCACGGTCTAAGCAACATCCCAATGGACAAGGCCATCGACATTAGTTTGACCTTGTTCGAACCACGACGGATACTACTTCGACCACGGTCGAAGCAATATCCCAATGACCAAGGCCATCGACGTTAGTTCGACCTCGATCGAACCACGACGGATACTACTTCAATGGCCAAGGCCATCAACGTTAGTTCGACCTCGTTCGAACCACGACAAATACTACTTCGACAACGATCGAAGCAATATCCCAATGGCCAAGGCCATTGACATTAGTTTGACCTCATTCAAACCACGATGGGATACCACTTCGACGATAGTCAAAGCAACATCCTAATTTCCAAGGCCATCGACGTTAGTTCGACCTCGATCGAACCACGACGGATACTACTTCAATGGCCAAGGCCATCAACGTTAGTTCGACCTCGTTCGAACCACGGCAGATACTACTTCGACAACGATCGAAGCAATATCCCAATGGCCAAGGCCATCGACATTTGTTCGACATCGTTCGAACCACGACGGGATACCACTTAGACCACGGTCAAAGCAACATCCCGATAGCCAAGGCCATCGACATTAGTTCGAGTCGTTCGAACCATGACGGATACTACTTCGACCATGATCGAAGCAAAATTCCAATGGCCAAGGCCATCGACATTAGTTCGACCTCATTCGAGCCACGACGGATACTACCTCGACCACGGTCGAAGCAATATCCCAATGGCCAAGGCCATTGACATTAGTTTGACCTCATTCAAACCACGATGGGATACCACTTCGACGATAGTCGAAGCAACATCCTAATGGCCAAGGCCATCAACATTAGTTCGACCTCATTCGAACCACGAAGGATACTACTTCGACCATGGTCGAAGCAACACCCCAATGGCCAAGGCCATCGATATTAGTTCGACCTCGATCGAACCATGACGAAATATTTTTTTAACAATAATCAAAATAACATCCCTACGGAGACTAAGTGTCATACAATAAGCCAAAAGAGAAAAACGGCGAATAGACAAAGCGACAAAAGTGAAGTTTATATTACAACAAAAATATTATTTACATTCGTCCCTATGGACATGCCCTAGTACAAACCATGTCCAAAAAAATTCTGAAACAAAATGTACAAACTAAAACTACTCGTCGTCTCCATCAGGGTGGTCGTCTTCATACCATAAATCCGATTCAAGGCGGTTCACATCATCAGATGTGACACCCTCCCCATCACGAGTGTTAGGGTAGTACCCACACGACTTACGAGCTGTACATGCTTCAGCATACACTGTCTGAACCTCCATCTCCGTCACCTGGCCCTCGGCATGAAAAGCTAAATATACATCGAGCCGAGCCTCCGTATAGACCCATATCTCATACAAGCGACGAGGCAAGCCCTGACTAGCCGTAGGACGAGATGTGGAGTGCCTAAAACGGTGATCCATTTCCTCTGCCCTCGACAGAACCACTTGCCTTTGCAACGCGGCCAACTCCACCCCTAACTCCCCAATATGCCTTTCGAACTCCGCGACCCGACGATCGGAGGCCTCCTTTTCCCGGGTAAGTTATGATCTGGATATACGGAGGGCATCTTCCAATAAGACCATCTCAGAAATGGCGGCGGCTAACTTATCAGCATTATCATTTAACTCGCCCTTGAGTCCGTCGATTTCCACTATCTTGGCACTCAGCTCGGCGTTCAAGCTGGCTACCTTCAGCTGCAGGTCGGCATTCTCCGCCGTCACCCCTTGACTCAGTTCAAGATCATCCTCCCTCGCCTTAAGAAGGGCCTCTAAATCGCTGTTACGGACAATGGCCCTCACGAGCTCCTCGTCCCTCTCCTCTAGCTTTGCCACCCTACGCTCCAATTGGGCCTCTCACTGCTTAAGCCCCTCGCGGAACACCTGGAACTCAGGATCTTAACGGTAGATGTCAGCCATCACCCAGTTCTTAGCACGGTACTGCTGGTATTTCATCGATATCTTCTTGTAGAGGTCCGTCCTCATTCGTTCACGACGATCTCTCTCCACCTCCAGGACGAGGGTCTGACAAAATAAAAAGCAAAGTTAAACACGCCATTTCCATACCAGTCCCACGACATAAAGAAAATAAAAAGGAACCTACCTGTAAGGCGATGCCGGCGACATTCCGAGACAGCTCCGCGTCACTCATCGTCCCAAGTATCTCATTCTCAAGAGCGGCGCACAAAGGAGCGAGGGCCGATGCAACCTTCTCGCTATTCAGTAGCAAGTTGTAACCCCCCAAAATTATTATGTGACGACTAGACCCGTCCATCCTCACTTCCACATGGGTGTGGCAACTCAAAAACTCATTAACGTCTTCCAGGGCGATGTCGGAACCCGACTCGTCTGCTTCCACATGAGGCCCCCCGACATTGGATGACGCACCTCCTTCAACGGAATATGCTGAACTAGCTACAGCGCCGACTCTTTCTTCACGGGTTGATCTCCCCGACAAAATGGCATTAGCCATAAACACAGGCATCGGGGCCGTCTGAGATGCTCCACTCCCATCAGCTTCAACGACCATCCCCCTTTCCCAACTCCAATCTTCTACTTTTTCTCTCTAACGGCTTATCACCATTAGAAGATTCGTCGACAGGATGCGGGGCCGGCACCAATGAGGCCGTATCTCTCACAGCTATAGTGACAGATGTGGTCCCCTATTGAAGAAGTAGAGGATGACCCTCCCGGACAGACGCACACAAAATGTCTCGAGTGTCCGTGGCAGCAATGGGTCGCCTAATAGCAGGGACTGGCGCACTTCTCCTAGAAGCTCCCCGACCTATCGTCACAAAGAACTATACGGTTAGGCAGGGTCGCACGACTGCCAATGCAGTAAATCAGAAGTTTACCTGAGGAAACCTTAGGGCCATAGTGTTGTACGAAGGCAGACCAAGTTCAAGTCTCCTCCGCATGGGGTATCAGGCTAGCAACCCAGTTCCTGAGACCGACAACGGGTTGGGATAGACAAGCCATACCTGCAAAACAAGCGATCAGAAGCAATATTTGCGGAAGACGAAGAATTTAATGAACTATGATACTTACGAGTTTTATTCCACCTCTCTGGAAACCCGGCGGGGTTAGAGACCACGTGCTCGGTCTTGATGAAGAAATACTTGTGCTAAAATTTATGGCTCGCCCAGTCGTCCGTCCCGACCAACCCTTTTGTACCGCGAAGTCTCAGGTGCACCATGATTCCCCTAAGGAAACCGGGTGAAAATAAGTGCAAGAGATGGTGCACAGAGACGTCACACTCGGCCAATTCCGCGTACTTAGCCAACATCAGAAGCACTTTGAGTGTGTACGGCATGAGCTGAGCTGGGAAAATATGATAGAATCTACAGAACTCACCCGCCAGAGGAAAGAGAGGAAGGGTGTAACCAATCATAAAAAGGTATTCATAGAAGGCATAATACCCGGGCCTATGAACGTCAACATAATCTCCCTCCGCCAGAGCCATCTCTACATGGGCGGGGATACCATATTTTATGCAGAGAGCATCGAGGTGAGTCTGATCCATCTCCGAAAGCACAAGGGTTGGAGTAATAGGGGGGTCCTTGAGGAAGTCACTCCGAGACAGGGGATGCCGCGGTAGTAACGCCTCCACTGTGAGAGGACTGTCACCATCTTCCATCTCCACCTCTCCGCTATCGGAGAAAGGTGTTGCACTTACTGGAGCGATCTCAGGAACCTCTTCATTAGTGTGACGGGATCTCGGCGTGATTTTGTTTAAATAAAGAAAGTCACACAAATGGAGAGAAAGAGAAGAAGACTTCCGGTCAAGAATGAAAATGAGAAAATGTGAAAACGGAAGAAGAAGATTAGAGAACTCTCAAGAATGGCTAAAGTTTTTGATGAAATTGAACCCTTCACCTATTTATAGAGTTAGGTGGCGCCAGAATCGAGGTGATAGGTTTCAAATCAGCATAGGAAACCAAGCGCTAAACCGTCAGTCTTTCTGCCTCGAAAACCCGCATAATGATGACGCATGCGAGAGCTGACGTCACCCAAGGTGGCGTGTACCTCTAAACATCCCGCCAAACATGATTACCACCTCTTACTGGTCGTGTCATAACATTTCGACGATTCAAATTCTTTCTAAAGGAGGCATCAGGTCCGCTCACCGAGGACGCATCTCGTTGCGAGGTCGACGAGCAGAGGAACTAACTGTATGGGTCTGAATTTGACATGGCCTATAGCGAGCATGACAGGTAACCGCAAACCCACGAGTCGGTACAAGGGTATGACCAGAGGCAGAAGGGGAGACGTATACGCATCGTC